>PVIY010047701.1:0-17707 GCA_004026745.1 Myrmecophaga tridactyla | reverse complement strand
CTCAGCATATCTCATCTCAGTATTTGCAGCTCAGCCCAGGACTTTGGAGATGCAGAAAGAAATCACCCCGGGAAAAGTTGTTGGAACCTAGAGGCCTGGAGAGAAGGCCAGCAGAGACCATCCTGTGCCTTCCCACGTAAGAAAGAACCTCAGTTGAAAGTTAGCTGCCTTTCCTCTGAAGAACTAACAAAATAAATCCTCATTTATTGAAAGCCAAATCATCTCTGGTGTGTTGCATTCTGGCAGCTAGCACACTAGAATACTGGGTTATCTCCCAAACTTATTTCCCAAACAAATCCCATGCTCCAGTACCTCTTTTTCTTTTGACAGCCTAAGTGTAGAATAGGAACATCTTATCCTCTGACCTTAGGGTCCCTTACTTGTACAGGTCCTTCCTAGACCCTTCCCAGCAATGTATCAATATGGTCATAGATTTTGTAATGTTTACAAAAGAAAGAAAGTTTAATCAGTTAAAACTTCTTGTAATGGTTAATGTTGGGTCAACTTGGCTAGATTATGGTTCCAACATTGACCTAGATGTTACTATGATGATTACTTACTTAAAGTAGATTATCATCAGTAATGTGAATGAGCCTTGTCCAATCCATCAGAGACTTTATATGCAAAGAACTGAGGGTTTTGGAATAAAAAGGAATTCTCCTTCAAGACCATGCCCTCCAATCCTTCCTGAGTTTCCAACCTAAGAAATTTGGACTCAAGACATTAACATCACTCTTACCAAAATTTCAAGCCTGCCCTATGGAATTCAGACTTAGGAGCCCCCACAACCTTGTGAGCCAATCCCTCATAAAAAAATGTCTTTATTATTATAAAGGGGATCTGGAGAGACACACAGGCAGGCAGGTAAGCAAACAGGTAGGTAGACAGAAAAACAGACAGACACCCTGTTGGTTCTGTTTATTTGAGGATCCGAATACATTCTTGTCTCTTATTATTATTCCTACTTTCCCTCTTATCAGGAGACGGTGGAGTAACCATGAACTGTTTTGGGATACAGCTAAGGGGAAGCTCAATCAAGTCTCTGTCATTTGGAAGTGGGATATATTCATGTGATTTGCAGACACTTCTGGGTGTTGTTAGCTGTCTTGATGCAGAAGTGGTCCCCTTAAGAAAGGCCTGTCATCCTCTTGCTGAACCATTCTACAATATCATGATGTGAGGATGGAGGCCAGAGGTGAAATGAGCTAAAAATATGGTCCCATGGCACTCTGCTCCAGAAGCATTCAGTGGTAGAAGAGAAACAAGGTTTGAATTGAGTAAAACCAGAAGGTTCTCTGTGAAAAATTCTTCCAAATCTTACAGCTCATATATGAAATGAATTCCTGAGAGGGTTTTCCCAGTTTAGACGATTTTAAAGTTGTATGTGACATTAGCAAAGAGATGAGAAGCTAAAAGAAATTTTAGAAATTGTGAAGGATGCTGTTTCAATTTGCTATAGCTGCTGGAACGCAGAAATGGGTTGATTGGCTTTTTCAAGGGGGATTTATTAGGTTACAAATTTACAGTTCTAAAGCCATGAAAATGTCCAAATTAAGACATTCAGAGGGAAATACCTCCTTTGAGGAAAAGTTGCTGGCATCCGGGGTTTCTCTGCTCACATGGGAAGGCATATGGTGACATCTGTTGGTCCTTCTCTCCTGGGCTCTAGTTTCAGAATGGCTCTCTCAGCTCCTGTGGGTTCTTCTGGCTTCTCCTGGGGTTCTTTCTGTCTCTGGGCTCTGTATCAGCTCTCTCCAAAATGTCTCTGGGCATTTCTCTTCTCTCTTCAAATGTCTCTGGGCTCTCTCAGCTTTTACAGTCTTTTTATCCTCTCACAAAAGACTCCAGTAAGGAGGAATAAGACCCACTTTGAATTGGGTGGGTCATCTCCATGGAAACAACCTAATCAAAAGGTCCTGCACACAATACTTCTGCACCCACAAGAACAAATTAGAAGAATGTGGCTTTTCTGGGGCACGTAGTAGTTTCAAACCAGCACAGATGTTTTGCTGAAAGATGCTAAAGGAAAAACTCAATTATCTTTCTATTATGTTTATAAAAATGTATTATAGTAATACCTTAATATTCTTTCATCAACAGTAACAAATGCACCACATCAATGCTAGGGATCAATGATGGGGGGGGGGGATAAGAGGTACGGGATGTTTTGGTGTATTTTTTCCCCTGGAGTAAGAAAACGTTCTAAAATTGATGAATGCACAACTATGTGATGATACTGTGAGCTGCTGATTGTATACTTTGGATGTATTGTATGGCATGTGACTACCTCAAAATTGATTTTAAAAAGAGAAAAATGTATCACATCATCAGGTTTTGTGAGGAGATGATCAAAGAGTATTCAGCCTAATATGGAGGGAAAAAAACTATTCCACAGATGTGTCAGGCAGTTAATTAGTAAAACGTTATCTTATCGGACTTTGATGCGTATGTAATTTGTCAGCTTTTAAAATTTTATAACATCTGTGGATTTTCCTTGTTTAAAACATTAACTTTGTATCTAGTTTTATATTATAACTTTGTATTCTCTCTTAGAAAGGGTGACAGATTTCCATAAGCTTCAGGCATCCTCTGTCTGCATTCCCTCCTGCCTCTGTGTCTTACCTCCAGTCTCCTTGGAGCTTGTAAACAGTCTTCCAACTGCCTGGAATATTCTTCCCCTAGATAGGTGGCCAAATCGCTTCATTCATGTGTCTGTGTATCACCACATTCAACAATCCTCCCCTAGCCCATCCTATCTAAAACACAATCCCCTTCCTTCTCCATCACTCTCTCTTTCACTTTACTTCCCAGCTCTTATCACCTGACGTAGCTCTGTTTCTCCCCACTATAATATAAGCTCCAGAAGAGCAAAATTTTCATCTGTTTTGTTCAGTTTATCTGCATTGTTGAGCTCGGTACCTGGCTATGTGTAGTTGAATGAATGAAGACAAATATAGAGAGAAAAACCAATCCATTAGAGGACTGATCTGCTCTTTGGGCTCAGTTAACACTGGTGAAAACCCAATTCAAATGCAGATGCAGTCACATCTTCCTGTGGTCCCCAGGCTTTTACCCCTTTGGGTCAGTTGCGTTTTTTCTTTTTTCATTTCAACTGATGATAATTCCAGCAGTATATACATTTATAGCTTTTCTCAGAGGAACCCCAGATGAAACTTCTAAAAAACTAAAAAAAAAACAAAAAACAAAAATACTGGCAGTTTTTAAAGTTAATCCCCGATGTCCCAGCAAATACTTGCCTCTCTCACAGAGTGCCTGAAAGACAAGACTGCAGCAAAATCCCAATTGCAAAATACAGTTGGCTCATTAGCTGGGAAAACATTGAGATTCCTAAGACCTGACAGCCTCTGTCTACGCTGGAACTCTCTCTGTGAAAATCACGGACTCTCCAGGCAGCTCTTAGGGAGCTAAAATGTTCCTAAATCTATTCCTGTGCAGGAGAAAAGCCCCAAGGCCTAGGTTAACCTCCTGATAGAGAAATAAGGACCTAGCTGTTTCATACAGCAACAGACAGGATTGGTGCCTTACGAGGCAATGATAATTTAAATTTCCTGTTAATCCTCCAGCCAGTCTCCCGTAGCACTCAGCACCAAGGTGTGTCCAGACTATTAATACCGGACTGATCGGTGGTTCAAAAACGGACTAGAAAACTAGAAAATAAGAAGGGGTGGGGGCAGCACACTGGGGGTTTTACATCTTGTGGTAACAGTGCCCTCTGGTGTTACAAATACACAAAAGAAACACTAGGAAGTAAAAATTCTCACAAAGAAGTGGAAAAATAGGAATAGTCACATTAAAAGGGGGGAAGAAAGCTATATATTGTTGATTTGCTAAGATCATATCATCCTACTTCATCTCAAAAGCTGAAATAAGGTGTTTAAAGGATAGCTTATTTATTCTTTCATCCAAAACTCAGCATTTGCTGTTCAGCTAAGAGTTAACATGTATTATTTATTTCTATTTGTCAGGCACTTTTCTAAGAGCTTCAGATGAATTAACTCAGTTACTGGTCCCAAGAAGCTCATGAGAGATGTGCTATGATTAAACCCTCATTTTACTTTTGTTTTGCATCTAAGAGAAGTGAAGCACAGAGAGGGAAAGGAAAGCAGTTGAAGTTACACATCTAGTAAGTATCCGAGCCGGCCGTTTCACCCCTGCTAATTAACTGACGTGGATTCACACTCAGACCTCTGACTCTCTGTTACCTTACCTGTGACACACCCTCGCCCTCCTTCTAAGTGCCAATTGCGATGAGGGTGAATCAAAATAATGACCAAACTTGGACCAAACCCTCAGGAGTTGGGGGATAAAGACAGCTCCTTCTGGAAGAAACCGAACTCAGGGGAGACCAAGCATTTTATGTGATCACCACCAGCTTTCAGTAGAGATCTGCATATCTGAAAGGTCAAGTGTCTCGACCAGGTATATTATAACCCCAAACAACAGAGCAAGTCTCACTGCTAAATATTCAATTCTCCAACAGAAGTAAATGTGTTTTAATGCAATTCCCTTCACATAGAGTAATAAAGATACATTAAAAGGGGGGAGGGAAGACTCTGAGCAGGGAATTAGGAGACCTAGATTATAGTCCTCATCAGACTCCTTCATCAATTCATTTCACTCCTTTAGGTCTTAATTACCAGGACTATAAAGATTTTTTTTAATCTCAACTTCTTAAATAGTGTAATACCTCAGTTTAAAAACAAAGAGAAGCAGATACTCACACACATGCATATTTGTGTAAATCACATACAAACTTTATTAAGGGTTAAATTATGTCCCTCCAAAAAATAAGTTCAAGGCCTGATCTCTGGTTCCATGAATGTGACCTTAATTGGAAGTAGGGTCTGGTAAAAATTAAGATGAGCCCCAACTGGATAAGAATGGGTCCGACTGCAATGTGACTGATATCTTTATCTAAAGAGGAATTTAAACTCAAAAACAGACAGGAGAGAGGCTGAGATTGAAGTGCTGCCATTGCAAGCCCAGGAGTGCCAAGGATTCCCAGCGAACCACCAGGAGCTGGAGGCCATGAGGGTTTTCCCCCTACAGGTTTCAGAGTGAGCATGGATGGCTCTGCTGACACTTTCATTTTGTAATTCTAGCTTCCAGAATTGTAAGACAATAAATTTCTGTTGTTTTATTTAAGCCACCTAGTTAGTAGTACTTTGCTATGGCAGCCCTAGTAACTAAAACAAGCACCATATTTGCCATATACAACTACTGACAGCCATTTATCAGGGGAAAGGTAATGAATCTGAAGCACAGTTGTTCTGTAAAAGGAAAAACACACAACAAAGTTTCACTACTTTTATTATTTTGCAATAATTTTGCAAAAATAATCAAAACAAGACCAGCAAACATCTTTGTAGCAAAGATCTTCATGTTCACTCCACATCCCATTAAAAAGCGCTATTAGTATTCTACTCATTTAAAAAAAATTAACCACATCCATCCGTTCTTGAATTTCTGGCTTCAATTTTGCTAGAGCTAAAAAGGATAGCAATAATATGTGAGACTTTCTGTAAACTTTATTCTGTAACCTCTTTTTAATTCCCAAATAGCTGTTCTATCAATGGGTAAATTTACATTTTTATCATAAATTATTGTTTGTAATAAAGAAGCAATTTACTGTTGAGCATCTGTCTTCTGGAACATTCTCCATTTGATGGCTTATAGAGAAGTGGCTTTTATAATTCATCACTGAAACTGAATTGAGCAAATACCGTCAGCTGAGATACGATGGAGACACCTGTGCCTTTGTTCAACGACGCAGCGAACCTCCCACACTAAATTATTTGTTCTCATGCACGTTTCTTATTTTGCAATGTTTTCTGTGCCTCTTCCAGCAATATTTGCTGACAAAGGAATACACTTGTGACTGTGTCCGTGTTATTTGCAGCAACCATTTTAACCTCAGCAAGAAGAACAAGAATGTTTGCCTTTCTATCATGTGTTATTACATAATGAAACCTCAAAACAGGCTTCTGAAACATTTATCATTATGTTTAGTATGTAAAGGACCAGATTAAATGGTACTTGACTTTAAACAACACTGAAAAAATTGTAGTTTTTCTTTAGAGTTCTTAAAAGTGTTACTTGCCAGGTGATGGCAAAAGTAAGTTGCAGTTCATCACATGCTCAAAGCAAATAACCAAATGAGGGCACCATTGTGAACCCCTCCACAGTGTGGGATCCCCATTCTGCCCTCCGAATACCTCATGTTGTTCTCTGTACAACATGTGACTAACATCAGAGACAAGCATGCGTGTGTCAACCCTTTTATGAGATATCTGAAAAGCATAAACACACATATAAGTAAAGGTTCTAGTTCCTTCCTACAACACAAAGTCATCTTGTACCCCACTTTGGTAACCACTGCCTTAAGAAATGAGCTATGTACCTGCAAATCAGGACATGTAGAGGCAACCGTAGCAACCACTATCCCACTGAAAAGTAAGTCTACAGAGGTGATAAATGCCATTCCTCTCATCTTTTAGTGATGAGCACATTTATAAACAAGGCTTGAGAAAGATATCTTAACATTTTATTTGTAATAATCCTAAGGCGCTCACTTTAAAGTAGACCCATGAGGGGAGTGTATTAATTCATGTTTTTTTTTGTGTGGGTAAATATCCAACTGACCAGGTAAGCTGAATAATGCCCTTCCTTCCCCAAAGATGTCTACATCATAAATTCCTGCCACGAGCAAAGGAACGCTAGGAAAGCAGCTCTAGAAGTGGCAGAGGCAAGGGACAGATGCTCCCCTGGAGTCTTAAAGAGGAATGCAGTCCTGTCAAAGCCTTGATGCTTTAGACTCTGTCCTCCAGAACTGTAAAGGATTAAATGTGCATTGTTTCAAGCCATAAATTGTGGCAATTTATTAAAAACAACCATAGGAAATTCATAGTGACCAATGAATTCAGGTTTGTTATTTCAGTCCAGAAAATACCACACTTGCTACTGTATCCCTAATAAACTTGGCATATAGGAAGCATTTAATAGACACTTGTACAGGTGAACTCATTAGAGGTCAGGCTCTTTCCTGCCTTCTCTCTCTTGTCCACATTCATCTGGTCTCCTCTTCTGGCTATGAGCCATGAATTCCCAAGACTAGGACTTAAACATAGTCAGAATAAAGGCATCATGGACTTTCTAAACCACATTATATAGTAGAACTTGAAACAGCTTAACCTTAGCATTTTTATGATTAAGGGATCCTAGAGCTCTGGTCTGATTTGAAGGGTAAATGGGTCAGAAAGTATATAGGTAGTCACAGGCTTGAAGCAAGAGACTTCTGACCATCCTTGATGGATGTTTTCATGCTGACTAGAACAGGCTGAAAGGGCACTTGAGCTTCTGACAAATGTTAGAGGGCTCTGTTAGCCTGAAATAGCAACAGGCAGATCAATGCCTCACATTCAGGTCTGTGACACTGAATTCATTATAGATCTAAGAAGGCACTTCAGCTGAAAAAAGTAACAGCAAGTAGAAACATAAAATACATGTTAAAAGTCTGAGTATAATCTAAAAAATCTGCTGCAACATTTTCCTGAATCTAGTAGGCCTCTCTTTTAAATTTTTGAGTAAATCCTATTTCTTCTCCAATCTAATTTTTTTTTATTTTTAAAACATTTTTAATGTAAAATACAACATATTTACAAAGAAAAGAAAGAAAAAAGCAATAATTTTTAAAGTAGTTACAGAAGAGATCCTAGAGTTTGTCATGAGGTACCATTCCTCCATCTTAGATATTTCTGTCCAGTTACTCCAAAACACAGGAGGCTAGAAGGAATATAGAGGGATTCAGCAGGCATGCTTGTTAATTAAATCCCTTTTTTTCTGTTATACCTCCTCCTTCTCCTTTAATCCTTCTCCCAATCTATAGGGATCCTTGGGCAATGCCCATACGGACTTTTCCATGTTGAGAAGGTGTGTCCACACTAAAGCATAGGGGGAAATAATTGATAATCTTGGAGAGGCCAGTCCAAGTTTCAGAATTTATCTGACCTAGGAACCCTCTGTTTCAGGAATTCCAGCAAGGCAAACAGTGCATGAAACCTTTGTAGATTTCAGTTCAAGCCCTACATGTTCTTAAGAGTCAACAGGAGTGATGTTGATTAGTGTTTAGCAAACTATGACAATTAATATTATCTAGCTGAAGCTTGCATAAGGGTAGCCTCCAGAATAGCCTCTTGACACTACTTGATCTCTCTTGGCTGCGGAGGCCTTATTACACTACCTTTCCCCCGCTTTTGGTCAGGAAGGTGTTGTTGATCCCATGGTGCCAAGGCCAGACTCATTCATGGGAGTCACATCCCACTTTGTCAGGGAGATTTTCACCTGCTTATACCATCTAGTGGGGAGGGCAACAATTTTCCTTGGAGAGTTGGGCTTAGAAAGAAAGAGGCCACATCTGAGCAACAAAGAGGCTTCCTGGAAACAACTTTCAGGCCTTGTTATGGGTAGTCATACCTTCTGCCATGCAAAAATAAATTTCATAGGGGCAAGCCTCAAAATCTAGGGCTTAGGCTATTTTCTTGGGAGTCCCCAATGGTTGAGAGGCTACCCAGTATTTCCCAGATGGGAGAATTTAATAGTTTTATATAAAATGTATATAGGGGATGCAAGGGTAGTTCAGTGGTAGAATTCTCCTACCATGTAGGAGACCCAGGTTTAATTCCCAGCCCACGCACTTCCCAAACAAACAAGCAAAACAAAGAAAAAAACAAACCAAACAAAAACTCAACAAATGTTGCTGCAATAAGGGGATACTCACATGGAAAAAGAATGAAATGTGACCCCCACCATACAGCATGCAAAGGGAAAAAATAAATTATATATATATGTGTATGTTTATTTCCCCCACTCAGACCCTCAAGAGACTCTACTAATGTTTTTTAATTATCAGCCCATCATACTCTGAGATGTATCCTGATATTATATTAAGCTATAGAGAATTACAAGGCCTCTTTCCTATTCTAGACTCCAGGAGTTTGAGTTGTTTAAACGAGATATCCAGAGAGATTGATTTAGATTATGTGTTACAGAAAATTTAGGTTCTAGACATAATAAACTTCTCTGCCTTTGGTCTCATACAATAGGTGAAGGTCTAGAGTACATAACACTGTCATCTTATACCCTGCATTCTAATTTACCTTAGACCTAGCCAGATAGGCTTCGTTTTAAACTCTAATAGAGGTCTGATCTCTTTTTCGAGTCCTTTAACTGTTATTATATATAGCTATGCTAATTTTCAGGGCTGCAGCACTCCATTTCTAGGTCTTAGGTGTCACAGAGTTACTCAAAGTTCCAGGGAAATACCAGCCGATACACATAATGCTCAGCGTCTCAGAACCTAGAAATACATTTACAACTTCAGACTCAGCTTTTATAAGGGCTTACAATTCCATTTTCCTACAAGTATTTTCCGAGAGAGACCTTAGCATAATTGATCTTTTGTTTCTGGCTTATCTTGCACAGCATGTTGTCCCCAAGGTTTATTCAGTTCGTTGTATGCATCCTGATGTCCTTCCTTTTTTGTAGCCACACCATATTCCATCATGTAAAAGTATCATTGTTCACCGTTGTGCTTCTTAGTCAGCTCCATCTATTGGGCATCATGGATAATGTACAAAATAAACAATCATGTCTTAAAAGTATCCTTGCTTGGTTGTACAATCAGCAGCATTCTCAGTTTTAATTTTCATTGAGTCCATAATGACAAAGAACTGGCAAACACAACATCACCAACTATAAAATCAAAACTATCCCTTATCATTTGTCCCTCCCCTCCAGTTAGTTGCCCTGGTAGTGCTGTGGTACTTTTGACGTCTTCCTGCTAATTGGCCATAGCATGGATTTTTTGTTTTCTCCCTATATCCCTCTGCTATTGATTTTTTGTCCATGATCCAATCATCCAATCTAATTGTAATAATAAGGAGCAATGCATTCGTGTGAAAAATACTTACTGTCCATGAATAGCATTGAGGATATTTACAGTGTAAGATTAAAGAGCTATACAGTTGTCAAACAGAATAATCAAGAGTTACTGTTCAACTGTGTCATACAATACTATGGGATCACTGATGCAAAATTTATAACCTTAAGAAATTTAAAACTTAATTGTAACAGGATGAGTTCTGAACCCATTGTTTGCTTTCATGAGTTTTCATATAAAAATACCTGAGAAAGTATGACTATTTCACTATTTCTCACACTTTATATCAAGTATTCACAAACTATCCAGGTTCCCAATTCTTTACCTCATTTTTACCAAGAGCTGATCTTTTATATTTGCTTAAAGAGATAAAATTTTCAACCAAGTAGCAACTCCTGTACATGATCCTTGTTGGCTACAACTGAAGGAAATATCTTTTCCCACTCCAATTCTTTTTATACTAGTTCTTAAACTCACTGGCTTATGAGATTTTAATTACAAATGTAAGGCAGGGTCTTGCAAAAAGCAGTTAACAAATGTTTTTCAAGGGAATTCATAATGGCAGACTATGGTAAATGTGGTTGACTCCCAACATTCTTTCCAACATACGTCCATCGATTAACAACAATGTGGTTTGTAAGCTGGTCTTAATAGAATCCATTGTCAAGAGGATGAGACTACCCATGGCAAAAATGGGCAAAATGATCCAAGTCCCAAAATAGAGAAAGGAGAGGTTTTTCTAAAGGCTTCTGGGAAAATTCTCCTAGTACTTGAAAACAATGAGAAGTTTCGCTTCCAGTGGATATGAAAAAAAAGCACAAAGCCTGTCAGCTATCTTGTGACCATGGAAGCAACTAACTTTAGGATCAGGCCAATACTGTACCTGGCAGAACAGCCTGAAGTGAATAATTTGGGTTTTTGATGACAGTATTGAAATGCTGGATGAAAAAATCTCCTAGACTTCCTGCAAAGTGAAGTCATTTTTTTACCCTTCCATCTAAATGCAATCCCATATTTCCACCTATGTTTAGGAATTTCTACTTGAATCTCAACCATGCGGTATATGCATATCACCCCCATATCATCTCTTCTCTCAACTCTATATTAGTCTCTAAAGTTCACAGGCTTGAAATTCCAAAGTTATCCCTTCCTTTATCTTAAGATCCTGTTATGCCAGGATCTATCTCATCTATCTACTTATTCCTTGTTGCATTCTCACCAGCCTAGGTCAGATCCTCGCCTCTTCATAGCTACAGGTAGAGCAACTGGTGATCTTCCCATTTCTCACAAAACAGGCCAAAGCCGTGAGGTTTGACAGAAATAAAAAGGGAGGGATCAATGTGTTGATCCCAACTTGGAAATGGCATTTTGTTCCTTCTGCCTTGTCTGTTAAAATTGTATGTGCTCTTGCCGCTGGTCCTGTCGGGAGTGGCGCAGAGGGCAACCAGCCCAGGCCGGGCTTATTACGTGCAGAACAGAGTGCTCACCTTTGCAGGACACCCAGCCTTTGAATTTGAGGACATTTTGGGAACTCACAAATTGCCTTTGCTCCCCTCGCTTCCTCTATCACCTCCCTTTTTCCTAGGCCCTGCTCAGTAGTGAGTGGAGAATGTGGTAGAAGGTCGAGAGTCTCAGCTCCTGCCCCCTCAGTAGCTGCTCCGTGCAGTGTCTGGGTGCCGAGTGAACGAGCTGTGTTCCTGGTGACCCTGATTGTACCCAGTGACTTACAGACTGTGTGCGTAGGCCTGCTGCTCATCCTCTCTCCTGGCATTTTGTTTTGCTTTTGCCTTTTCTGTCCCTTTTCATTTAACGCACCTACTTAGGCACAAAAAGTGGTTGAATTTATATATACATATATCTGTATATTGTACAATTATAAACTCATTTTGCTTGTGGCTCCACACCAGAAAAAGATCTGTTAAAATTATACCTGTTGCTAAATTACAATATTTCTGATAACCATAGCATAGGACAAGGGGAAATAAAAAAGACCAAAAAAAAAAAAAACCCCACAAAAAATGATTTAAAAAAAATCGTTATCTGCTCTTAAGCAAGCAGTTCAAATATGCTATGAAACTGTATCTACTCCCTGAAGTTGTGTAAGTGACTCTACAGTTCTCACATACTGTTTGTCTCACATCCATGGTCTCTTCTATCACGGACTAGAATTCTGTGGGTATGTGCTGCTCTCCTCCATTTTCAAATAAGGATTACTTCATATCCATCGTCTATACTTCCTAGCACCTACATGGTTTATGACAAGAACCTGGAAGTTGTTTTTCCCCTGTCCCCTATGTGTAGATTTCAAATACAAATTAATTACGTTTTTCCATGCCATTTTTACTGGCACAAACTAGGACTTGCATTAGCATGCTTTTTAATCTCTCTTCCAGACCTCAAGGAAGGATGTTAAACTGCTAAATAAAACAAGTAAAATCCCAACCCTTGTTAGACACACCTTGTTAGACACGTCTCTTGACTCTAACAATTAGGCATTGTTATTATTCTTTGCCTATTCATTGGGATTTAGATAGTTTTTCTTTCTTTTTTTTTTTGCTAGTTCTCACACTATGATATAAGTGGAAATTTCAAGTAAAATGAGAAAAGGAAATTGAATTCTTAAAGAGAAAAAATTTAATTTTCATGCTACTTTCCTTCCTGACTTCATGCTACTTTCCTTCCTGACTTTTCCAATGTAGAGATTCCATGTCTTAATATATCATAGTGGCATGTATGTTCATGCCAAACCATAAAACAGACAGCCGCTTTCTCAGAAATATTGGAAAAAGAAATTATCCATTATCTCTGCTCTTCTCCCTTTCTCTGCCCTATAGGAGGAAGAGTAGCAAATACTACCCTCACTGGGATAGGCTTATGTTAAAAGTTCCCACTCGCACAGGGCCCTTTCTCCTTAATTCTTCTTTGACCTGTCTTTTTGAAACTGCTTGCTCAAGGCCATGTGCATCCTTCTCTCCTAAGTCAAGGCTATGAAGAGGTAGGTTTCAGGAGTATTTACGAAATTTTAAAACATCGACTTTGTGTATACCTTAGTATCACATATAGACAGCAATTTCTGCCTCAGTCTCTCCCTACTCCCCCAAGGCATACATGAAAATGTTAATAATAGTGAAACTGGCAATCCAATTCGAGAATCTGAGGAAGAATTTCCATTAATACCACATAACTAAACTGTGAATCACAATTTAAAGGCCAAAACCTGTTTGTAACTTACATCTTGGCTAAGAGACTCTTCTGCATATCAGAAGAGTACAAATTGGAAGAGCCACCCTACTGGCTGACCCTGCCACCTGAGGCAGCCAGTGTACCCTCCCACGTAAATACATTTCTTTCTACACATATTCCAACACTCCAAGAAACTACAGGGCAGGTGTGGGTGGAGGGGAAGGACCAGTGGTGACACACAGCATGGCGGGAAGTACAGTTCCTGTTACTCACATATTCTGGGGAAGGGTACAGACAGAAAATGACCTGGAGATGGCTTCTCATTTTTTCCTTCAGTTCATTTCACAGGTAAAATACGTAAAACCAGCAGATTCATTTAATTCAAGGTTGTTGGAAACTGGAAACTGGGCGGGTGCTGCATCCAAGTGGGACCTCAAAATAAATATGAGAAGGGCAATCCACCAACACCAGTATGTGCATGATTTGGGAAAAGGTATGTCATACATTGAATGCCAATTGTCAACTCTCAGTTCCCATTTGACACAATAGATTCCTCCTTCCTTGGAACACAGTCTTGACTTGGCCTCCAGGTCACCAGAGTCTTGACTCTTTTCCTGCCTCGCTGGATACTTTTCTTTTCTGCATCTTGATTTCTAAGTTAGAGGGCCACAGGACTCAGTCCATGGACATCTCTGCTACAGTTATGGTCAGGCCCAGCTGATACCCTCCTGTTTCTTGGCTTACATTCCATCTATATTTTGAGGACTCTCATATATATCTCTAGCCTGCCTTCTCCCTTGACTTACATAGCCAGATGCTTACTTGGTACCTCTATATGGATATCTATTAGACTGTTAAAACTTACCATATTTAAAAACCAAACCCCTAATCTCCCTATTTTCCATTTCAGAAAATGGCAATGCCATTTTTTTCAACTTCATTAGCCACCACCTTGGAGTCATCTTTGACTCTTCCTTTATCTCATTTAATATCCAACCCATCATTAAATTCTGTCACCTCAGGGAAGGTGGGGTTTGACAAATGAGTATGATTGCTGAACCATTTCATTGTATTGATATCTCTTTTACTCTCCAGTATCTTAGAGCGGCTAGGAGTAAAAACCTAAAATTGTGGAACTGTGACCCATACCAAACCCTGACATCTGTTCTACAACTAATTGTGCTGTGTTTTGAAATGTATTGTTTTGTATATATGCTATTTTTCACAAAAAAGAAAAAAGTAATGATAAAAATATATATATTTCTTCTAGCCTCCAATGTTCTGGAGCAGCTAGAAGGAAAAATCTGAGATGACGGTATGGTAGTCCATGACAAACTCTGGGATCTGTCCTATAACTACTTGTTGAAGAGTGCTTTGAAAACTATTGTTTTTTCTTTCTTTGCTTTGTATGTATGTCATATTACACAATTTAAAAAATTAAAAAAAAATCCTGTCAGCTTCTACACAAGGTGCCAGTTCATTTCATTTCTCGGCTCAAACCCCTTCAAAATGTCTTCCAATCCATTCAGATTAGGAGCCAAAGTCCAGTAACAGCCTGCTGACTGGTGCCTTTCCTCCCCATCTCCCACCACTCTCCCTCACTCCTTCTGTCCCATCACACAATTGCTTTTTGAACACACCAAATATTCTCCTGCCTCAAGACTTTTGCACTTGCTATTCCCTTTACCTGGAATGATTTCCCTCTAACATCTATAGGGATTCCTTCCTTGTTTCTTCAGGTTTTTGCTCAAATGTCATCAGAGAAGTTGCCCCTGACCACCCACATAAGAAAGCACTATGAAACATCTAACACCCGTGGATCCTCCCGATCCTGACTGTTCATTCTCCATTGCCTTTATCACCACACACATGATATATTTTCATGTATTTGGAGTGATGTATTGAGAATTACATTATTTATGCCTTGGAGTATTTGATAAACTTCCTTCAATAAACACATACTACTTTGTATCAATACTAAAAAAATTAAAACTGGACTAAATTTTAATTTTCTCCCATATGACTTTTAAATTATGTACTTCCAACATTTTTTTTTAACATGGGCAGGCACCAGGAATTGAACCTGGGTCTCCAGCACGGCTGGCGAGAACTCTGCCACTGAGCCATGGTTGCCCGTCCCCAATCTATTTTATAACAGTTCTCACTTCCTAGAATTAGCCACTTCACCTTCACTATTTTAAAAGATTCACAAGTTGATATTTTTTCTCAAATTATGCTAAAATTTTACATTTTGGCATTCCCAGTCAGATCTCTCAACCACATTAGGTACATTTTTTTGCCCTATAGATTTTTCTAAACTCTCTGTCTACTACTCATCTCACCTGTTACCTATTAAAAAAAAAAGTACTCTATGCAAAGCCTAACTTTGCATAAAAATAAAGTTTCTCTTTATAATTTTTCAGTAAAAACAATATCCAGACTATGGTGATAGTTATATAGGTCTCAAAATTTGCAAATTGTATGCTTTAAATTTGTGTTGTTTTGCATATGGCAAATATACCTTAATAAAGCACCTAAATATACCTAAATAAAATACAATATCAAGTATTATATATAACTAGAAAATCAGAAAGGCTGACACATGCAACCCAAAAAAAAAGAACAAATACTCCTTAAATACATCAGCAAGTTTATTTACAAATACAGTTGTACAGAAAGCCTCACTAGTTTCTGGAGAAAATCTTCTGGTATACGAAATATGGCTGTTTTTCATTGATGAAAAAAAGAAGCTTTCTATTGAGAACTGCTTAGCAACAATTCTGGTAAAGAAAATAGAGCTCCCCTCATCAAGCAAATAAAATGTTCCATAAGCTAATTTTTAAAAATGATAATATATAGGTGGATAAAACGATACAAAAGCAAATTTGGGGGTGGATTTAACTGAAAATTTCCATATGGTTCTGTATTTAGTATGCATTACAAACAAACAGAGCAAATGCAATTACATATTTATATTAACTATTTCAAATAATGTTTAAGAAGCTTTTTTAAAAAAAAATAAAATAAAATACCCTCCTCAAAACACCACTAGAAAGTTAAACTAGTTTATTATCAATCTCAAAAATATTTTGAAGTTCTTATTTTTTCTCTTGTGCTTCTAATATGCTGAATTCACAAAGTAAATACTGCACTTTTCCCCACACATAATTACCTTGTTATAAATAAACAACAAAAAAATACAGGTTCTATCAGGAATATTCCTATGCAATCTAAAGAGGCAAAAAAAAAGGAGTTATTCTTAAAAAAAAGAGCAAAAAAGACATACAACATATATTTATACATCTACATCAGCAGCAACCACCTCTTCTTCTATCTGCAACAGTGTTTTCGTGTGCAGGTTTACATCACATGGCGGTTGGCTGTCCAGCTGATCAGGCAAAGAGAGAAGAAAGAAAAGTGCTTAGATTCAGTAACACTTGGATATAGTTCCCTGGGATATACAGCAGTAACCACTCAGAGGATGGCTCAGTGAGGTAGAAAGAGTAACCTTGTCACTCACTCTTAGGGAAAAGCTAGGCAAATCATAGCCTCTGGGCTCTACAATTCATTTGCCAAAAAAAAAAAAAAAAGGAAAATGTAATTGCTGATAGAGAAATAAATTACACTCAACTCTCTATTATTTGTATTGGACAAGAGAATAGGCCTGGGCAAATTTTCAATGATGATTCCAAAAATCGATTATATTTGGCTTCGGAATTTGATTAGAGAGAGAAAACTGCACCTACACACTCTCTCCCGGTTACATGGCCAGCTTGTGATTCCCCAAGTCTCAATGTCAGCACCCAGGAAAAGGCTGTTCAGCTGGGGTAAAAAGGCTCAGAACCCATGGACAGATAAAAGAGAGTTGACTAGACTTAAGCCATTTTCAAAGCACTCGTCACATAAAGGGCCATATAAATACCTCAGAGTTCAAAAGCAAATTGTTTTGTTGATACCACTTGTAATGAATGCCCTTTCACAATAAGGAAGAAAGACATGTTACCAGCATCAAAGCTCAAAATATAAACAGCAACTATTGTTTTTATGTAGCGATAAACAATATGCAATCAACTATGCTAGCCTATGTTTTATAACACACTTTTAGAGACAAAAACACAGACACAAAATAGCACTTGAACCTCTTAAAAACATTCAATTTGCTAATAATGAAACACCATATAATCAGTATTAATGCACTTTAAAAATATAATATATATTGATGTATGATTTTATATCAACATAAAGCATAAACTGCTTATTCTTCATTACTTTCTCAACTATGGTTTTTAACATTGGTCTTTTTCTAAATCACACAATCAAAGCTCACTTTTAAATGACAGAAATAAGCTAAGGTAGAAAGACCAATCCTTAGCTATGAAACAGGTTATAGTATGTACAGGTGATTCATTTAAACTATTTTGTTGTTCTTTGTTTTATTCTTGAATTATTAAAGTTTTTTTCAGACCCTGGGCAGACAGCACAAGAAACTGTTTTGGCTCTCAGACTCTCATCCCTCTGTAATTCCTTGGCCTCACAGCCCACCCTTGTTTGGCTGGAATCCTTCGC
>PVIY010047700.1:0-17708 GCA_004026745.1 Myrmecophaga tridactyla | reverse complement strand
ATAGCAAATGACATAAAGGAGATCAAAAAGGCAGTAGAAGAGCATAAAGAAGAATTTGAAGGAATAAATAGAAAAATAGCAGATATCACAGAGATTAAAGACTCTGTTGACCAAATAAAAAACATACCTGAGGCACACAACACCAGATGTGAAGAGACAAAAGAAAGAATAAGTGATATAGAGGATGAAATAACTGACTTTGAGGACTCACACAACAAATGGCAAAAAAGATGGAAAAACTTGAATTGGATCTCAGGGAAATGATAGACAAAACAAAGTGCACAAATATAAGAATCATTGGTGCCCCAGAAGGAGAAGAGAGGAATAAAGGGTGAGAAAAAGTAGCTAAGGATATAATGGGGGAAATTTTCCCAACCCTCATAAAGGACATAAATATACAAATCAAAGAAGCTCAATGAACTCCAAACAGAATAAATACAAATAGGCCTTCCTCAAGACACATACTAATCAGTCTATCAAATGTTGAAGAGAACCAGAAAATCCTGAAAGCAGCCAGAGAAAAACAATCTACTACATACAAGGGAAACCAGATAAGACTGAGTTCAGATTATTCAACTAGCACCCTGGAGGTAAGAAAGCAGTGGTATGATATATTCAAGATCCTGAAAGAGAAAGACTTCCAGCCAAGAATTCTATACACAGCCAAATTGTCCTTCAAAACTGAGGGAGGGATTAAAGTTTTCACAGCCAAAGAAGTCCTGAAAGAATTTGTCAATAAGAGACCGGCCCTCCAAGAAATACTAAAAGGAGATCTGCCAGTTGAAAAAAGAGACAGGAGAGGGAGGTCTGGAGAAGGGCATAGGATTGAGGAGTACCACTAAGGATAATTTAAAGAATATGGAGAGAAAGAGGGAAAAGGATATATAGATCTGACAAATAAAATCCAAAAGATAAGATGGTGGATTCAAGAAACGCCTTTTCAGTAATAACTTTGAATGTTAATGGACTAAACTTATGAATTAAAAGATACAGATTGGCAGAATGGATTAATAAACATAATCCAGCTATATGCTGCTTACAAGAGACTCATCTTAGACACAAGGATACAAGTAGATTGAAAGTGAAAGGATGGAAAAAGATTTTCCACTCAAGTCATAACCGAAAGAAAGTAGGAGTAGCTATACTAATATCAGACAAAATAGACTTTAAATGTAAAGACATCATAAGAGGCAAAGGAGGACACTATATATTAATTAAAGGGTCAATTCACCAAGAAGATATAACAATCATAAATGTTTATGCTCCCTATCAAGGAGCTCCAAAGAACATGAGACAGACATTGGCAAAACTGAAGGGAGTGATAGATGTTTCAACAATAATAGTAGGATATTTCAATACAGTACTCTCCTTTATAGATAGAACAACCAGAGAGAAGATCAATAAGGAAATAGAGAAGTTAAATAACTTGATAAATGAATTAGACCAAACAGAGATATATGGGTCATTGCATCCCAAAGCATGAGGATATACATTCTTCCCTAGTGCTCATGGAACATTCTCTGGGGTAGGTCATATGCTAGGCCACAAAACAGGTCTTTATAAATTTAAAAACATTGAAAGTATTCAAAGCAGTTTCTCTCATACAATGGGGTGAAGCTGGATCTCAATAACCACCAAAGAATGAGAACATTCACAAATATATGCAGATTAAATAACACACTCTAAAACAACCAGTGGGTCAAAGAAGAAATTGGTAGAGAAATCAGCAGCTATCTGGAGGTGAATGAAAATGAGAATACAATTTATCAGAACTCATGGGATGTGGCAAAGGCTGTGCTGAGAGGGAAATTCATTGCCCTAGATGCCTATATTAAAAAACAAAAGAAAGCAAAAATTGAGGACTTAACAGCACACCTGGAGGAACTTGAGAAAGAACAGCAAACTAACTACAAAGCAAGTAGAAGAAGAGAAATAATATAGATTAAAGCAGAGATAAATGAATGAGAGAACAAAAGAACAATAGAAACAATCCATAAAACCAAAAAGTTGGTTCTTTGAGAAAATCAATAAAATTGATGGGCCACTAGCAAGACTGACAAAGGAAAAAAAAAGAGAGAGGATGCAAATAAACAAAATCAGAAATGAGAAAGGCTGTGTTACCACAGACCCTGAAGAAATAAAATAAATCATAAGAGGATAGTATGAAGAATAATATGCCAACAATCTAGACAACTTAGATGAAATGGACAAATTCCTGGAGACACACAAACAAGCTATACTGAATGAGGAAGAAATAGAAGATATCAGCAAACCAATTACAAGTAAAGAGATTCAATCAGTCATCAAAAATCTTCCTACAAAGAAAAGTCAAGGGCCAGATCACTTCACAGGGGAATTTTATCAAACATTCCAGAAAGAACCAACATCAATCCTGCTCAAGCTTTTCCAAGAAATTGAAGAGAAAGGAGCTCTACCTAACTCATTTTATGACGCTAATATTTTAATACCAAAATTACATAAAAATGGTATAAGAAAGGAAAACTACAGGCTGATCTCTCTAATGAACATAGATGTAAAAATTCTCAATAAAATATTATCAAATTGAATCCAACAACACATTAAAAGCATTATACACCATGACTAAGTGGGGTTTGTGCCAGGAATGCAAGGATGGTTCAACACAAGAAAATCAATTAATGTAACATAGCACATTAACAAATCGAAACAGAAAAATCACATGATCATCTCGATTGATGCTGAAAAAGCATTCAACAAAATTCAGCATCCTTTTCTGATAAAAACACTCCAAAAGATAGGAATCAAAGGTAACTGCCTCAATATGGTAAAGGGAATATACGGAAAACCAATAGCCAGCATTGTACTTAATGCAGAGAGACTGAAAACTTTCCCCCTAAGATCAGGAACAAGACAAGGATGCCCACTGTCATCACTATTATTCAACATTGTGCTAGAAGCTCTAGCTAAAGCAATTAGGCAGGACAAAGAAATAAAAGGCACCAAAATTGGAAAGGAAGAAGTAAAATTCATTACTTGCAGATGATATGCTACTATACTTGGAAGATCCTGAGAAATGTACAGCAAAGTTACTTGAGCTAATAACTAGGTTATGTAAAGGACTTGTACACAGTAAACTACAAAACATTGCTTAAAGAAATCAAAGGAGATCTAAGTTGGTGGGAAGACATTCCATGTTCATGGATAAGAAGGCTAAATATAGCTAAGATGTCAATTCTCCCCAAATCGGTCTACTAATTCAACACAGTACCAATCAAAAGTCCAGCAACCTACTTTGAAGATTTGGAAAAGTTAATTACCAAATTCATCTGGCAGGTAAAGAGACCCACCAATAGCTAAAAGCATCCTAAAAAAGAAGAACAAAGTGGGATGATTAACCCTCCTGACTTTAAAACCTACAATAAATCCACAGTGGTCAAAACAGCATAGTACTGGCACAAAAATAGAAGCATTGACCAATGGAATTGAATCAAGAGTGCAGAAATAGACCACCAAATCTAAGGTCTAATGATTTTTGACAAGGCCCCCAAATCCTCTGGACTGGGACAAAATAGTCTTTTTAATAAATGGGCATGGAAGAACTGGATATCAATAGCCAAAAGAATGAAAGAGGACCCCTATCTTACACCTCCACAAAAATTAACTCAAAATTGTTCTTTTGGTGTTCTCACACTTAAATGTAAGAACTATAAAGCTTCTAGAAGAAAATGTAGGGAAACATCTTCAAAGCCTAGTAACAGGATGTAGCTTCCTAAACTTTACACCCAAAGCACAAGCAACAAAAGAAAACATAGATAAATGGGAACTCCTCAAAAGCAAATCCTGCTGCACTTCAAAATACTTTGTCAAAAAGGTGAAGAGGCAGCCAACTAACTCAATGGGAGAAAATATTTGGAAATCACATGCTAGACAAAGCTTTGATTTCTTGCATATACAAAGAGATCATATAACTCAACAACAAAAGAACAAACAATCTAATTACAAAATGGACGAAAGACATGAATATGCATTTTTCTGAAGAGCAAATACAGGTGGCTCAAAAGCACATTAAGAGATACTCATTTTCATTGGCTGTACAGGAAATGCAGATGAAGATCACAATGAGATACCACCTCATACCTATAAGAATGGCTGCTATCAAACAAACAGGGAACTATAAATGTTGGAGAGGATGTGGAGAAACTGGGACACTTATGTACTACTGGTAGGAATATATGATGCTGTAGCCACTGTGTATTGTGATTCTTTGGGAAACTAAATATCGAGTTGCCCTATGACCCAGCAATAGCACTACTTGGTATATACTCAGAAGAGCTAAAAGCAATGACACAAACAGACATTTGCACACTGATGTTCATAGCAGCTTTATTCACAATCACCAAAAGATGGGAATAAACCAAATGCCCATCAACACATGAGTGGATCAACAAAATGTGGTATATACATAGGATGGGATATTATGTAGCAGTAAAACAAAATGATGTCCTGAAGCACATGACAAGGTGGATGAGCCTTGAGGACATAATGCTGAGTGAAATTAGCCAGATACAAAAGGATAGATACTGTATGATAAAACTTTTATGACCTGCATAAAGTATCATCAAAGGCTTATAATACAGACTATAGGGGACTTAGAGATAAATAGAAGCTAGAGATGAGTGAACCATTAGCTAATGAGGTTGAACTTCAATGTAAGGGAATAGATAGGAGTGAAGGTGGTTCCCTAGTGGGTCTATAAGTAATATTACCCTATTGAAAATGAACAAGATTTGTATAGGCCTACACATCCCACTGATTAACACTAGAAATATGAATTAGCTCTCGCAAGTGATACTTCAAAGATATGATTCTTGTACAAAGAATGTTTAAGTCCAAGGTACAGGGGGGAAACTGCTATTGCATGCTGTGAGCTTTGTCCAAAAGGAAACCATCAGCACTACCACAGCAACAACAAGAGGAGATTTAGATATCTTATTTGGTGAGGTGTGTTTATTGGTTTTCTTTCTCTTGGGAACAATTAAATTATCTGAAATTCAGAGTCTTTATGGACTATGGACTTCAGGCCCTATCCATGATGCCCAATGAATGCAGGGGGCTGAAGGATACACTGACAGAGAAGTAGATTTGTGAACGATGGTGCATTCTTATGAATGAAGGCTGTGCTGCTAGAAAAAGTAATGAAGTTGTGAGGCATGCAATGATGTGAATGAACATGTGGGACATTTGATGAGACAAAATAAACCAGAAACAAAAGAACAAGAGTGGTATGGTCACTTTTAGAAAATGCTTATAAGAAAACAGGGGCATAGATTGTGAGCTTTTAGAGCAGAGACATTAAGTCTGTATTGGTGATTATTATCTCTGGGTTTTGAGAGGCTGTTTTATTTAGAGATATAATGAAGCCAAACAGGTTGGGGTTAAAGTGATTCAGAACATAGGGGTAAGGAAGAGAGTGTCTATATTTTAGAACCACACATACTCTTTGAGACCAATGAAAGAAGGTTTATTTGGTTGGGAACTGAAATTTTCTGTAGTGCATAATCTAATTCAATTTATTTGTATAGCTCATTTGAACAATTGAAACACAGGGACCCCAGAATAAGAAAGAAGTCCTTTAATCCTGTATAGATTAATGTAATGCCTGGATACTGTGCCATCCCAGTCACCTTCCATCCCTTCTCTGGCTGCTCCTTGGAGCAGGGGTGGACTTGACCTATCCTATACTGCCATCTTCCCAGAACTTTATTCCTGTTGTTTTAAAAATCTTCCTGTGAATATACCTTAATTTACTGGAGCACTCTGTTGTTGGAGGATTGTCTGAGTGTCTTAGGACAACTCTAACAAAGTGCCACAATCTAGGCAGAATACAAATTTATTCTTACAAATCTGGATGCAAGAAATCTGAAATTAGTGTCAGCAGGGCCAAGCTACCTCTATCATGTAGGAAGAATCTCTGTGGGCTCTCCTGGCCTCCTGGGCATCTCTCCCCTGCAGCTACAGCTTCATCTCTACCTCCAGCCTCATGTGGCCATGTCTCTCTGTGTTTTTGTCCCTCTCTCCATTTCTCAATCACACTCATACTGGGTTAAGGCCAAATCTTACTCCAGTATGACTGACTCTAACTATAGTTTCCATTCAATGTAATGACTTTCCCCCTTGCGGTTTGACTAACTGAGGGTTGGCAAAAGAACTGAATGGGAATTTGGTGGAGTTTTGCAGAAGCTGCAGATGATGATAGGCCAGCAGAAGACACACAAAGGCTAGAGATGTAGAGAGAGCTTAAAAAGTTTGGTAGCTTATAAATCCATAAATTTTATGCACTGTTATGTTTAATATTTCTTGTACATATGTATTTTTCTGTTTAATAGCATAAATGGACATCTACACCCTTTTTTCCTCAAAATTAAATCTGCAGTAAAAGAACTGCAGTTCTATGTGCTGATTTGGGGATGTCAAGTATTTTTCAGCACTCTCTCACGTGACATCTCGTGGTCTCGCAGTGAACTTTGCATCTTGAAATTTTCCTATCTTGTGTCATTTAAACGCCATAAAAGCTACTAAAATCATGGGTCCTGTCCTAGTTTGCTATCTGTCAGAATGCAATATACCAGGAATGGATTGGCTTTTTAAAAGGAGAATTTAATAAGTTGATAGTTTACAGTTCTAAGGCCAAGAAAATGTCCCAATTAAAATGAGTTTATAGAAATGTCCTATCTAAGACATTAATGTCTATCTAAGGAAAGATTCCTCAGTTCAAGAAGGCCAATGAAGTTCAGGGTTTCTCCCTCAAGTGAGAAGGCACATGGTGAAAACAGTCATATCTCTTGGCTGGAAGGGCACATGGCGAGCATGGCATCATCTGCTAGCTTTCTCTCCTGGCTTCCTGCTTCATGAAGCTCCCTGGGAAGTATTTTCCTTCTTCATTTCCTAAGGTCGCTGGCTTGTGGGCTCTCTGCTCCTCATGGCTATGGCATTCTTCTCTACTCTCTTTGAATCTCTCCCATTCTCCAAAATGTTTCCTCTTTTATAGGATTCCAGTAAACTAATCAAAACCCACCCAAATGGGTGGAGACATGCCTCCACCTAATCTATTTTAAGACCACTCTTGATTAAATTGCACCTCCAGGAGATGATCTAATTACAGTTTCAAACATACAATACTAAATAGGGACTAGAAGAAATGGCTGCCTTTACAAAATGGGATTAGGATGAAAACATGGCTTTTCTAGGGAACATACATCATTTCCCAACCTTTCCTATGGTTCAGAAAGTGCTCTCAAGAAACAGAATGTCATGGGTGTGAAGGAAAGAGTAGAACTGTCAGGTATCTTTCATTGAGGTGAAAGGGCTGCTGCAGTTGGCCGTTGAAGCATTAATGAGTCAACTTTAAGGCATATCAAGAAAAAGAGCAGGAAATTCATGAGGTCATTGCTGCAGTTACATCAGCAACTACAATGTATTTGTGTAAACCATGAGATCAGCATCTCTCCTACACAGGAAATGCAGCATTCTTTGGGTGCAGGACTATGATTTCATAAAGGCATCGTGGCCGACTCTGTCATTGCATTAGTTAGGGTTCTCTAGAAAACAGAATCAATGGGAAATATTCATAAATATAAGATTTATTAAAGTGTCTCATGTAACTGTGGGAGCATAGATTCTGAAATCAATAGGACAGGCTGTGTAGCTGAAGACTCCAGTGGAGGGTCTGGATGAACTCAACAGGAAAGGCTCACCAGCTGAAGCACGAAGAGAAGAGAAGAGAAGAGAAGCTTTCTCTTCTGAATCTTCCTTAAAAGCCTTCCAATGATTAGATTAATCATCACTCATTGCAATCACTCATTGCATCACTCATTACAAATGGAATCAGCTGTGGATGTAGCCGAAATGATCATGATATAATTCTGTGAAATGCCCTCATAGCAACAGACAGGCCAACACTTGCTAAACTAGACAAATAGGTACCACCACCTGGCCAAGTTGATGCATGAACCTGACAAAGATGGTCCACCCTTTGTCAACTTGGCAGCTATACACATCACCTTAAACCATACCTAATTTATAAAGAGAAACAATAAAAGACACATTTTTTCTCTCACCTAACAATACTCAACTGTCCTGCATATAACTGGAAACACAATAAATCTCTCCAGAATAGGGTGTAAGTGCTTGGGTAATATTCTTTCCTAAACTTGGTACCTGACAACTTAAATATAACATGAAGAAAACAGCACTACATTCCCCATTTCTATAACTGATCACGTGGTCGTAGTTCATATTTATCACTACCTTCTTCCACTACCCATGCCATGTTCCCTTTACCCTCAGCAAGCACTTCAGCTGGCCATGATTCTTTGCCATGTGAGATGACCCAAACCCTCATTCCTGAAGTTTCAGAGCTATTGGTAGTCCTGCCTGGATTGCAGTTTTCCATTGATTTTAATCACAGGGCATGGTAGTATTAAAAGACGTCCTAGGGGATCTCTTATATTTCAGGAAAACTCTTTTTTTACCTACTTGTGTAGTTGCAGTCCTATTTCTCCCTGATAGTCAGGGTCAGTCACCCCAGCCAGTAAAGTAATCCCCTTCTTGGCTTGTTGATCCAGGGGCATGAGTGGTCCCAAGTGACCAAGTGGCAGTCTTAGATTTCAGTTCAATGGAATAATTGTTGCTTCTCCTGGAAGAAGCACTCCCCCTTTTGGAACTAAAACCTGTAGACCAGCAGAGCCTAAGGAAGCAAAAATTTTCCTATTGGATCACTATGGGTATTAGTGAGTGGTGCCACTCCCATTTCCACCCCTTGGTTCCTGGACCCATGGATCCTCGCTTTGGGAGAAACAGCACCATACGGTGGATGCTGATTCAGAGCATACACAGCTTCCTGGAGACCTTTACCCCAGCACTTCAAGGTATTGCCACCTAGTTGGCACCATAATTGAGCTTTCAAAAGGCCATTCCACCGTTCTATCAATCCAGCTGCTTCTGGATGATGGGGAACATGATAAGACCAGAGAATTCCATGACATGTGCCCATTCCTGCACTTCATTTGCTGTGAAGTGTGTTCCTTGATCAGAAGCAATGCTGTGTGGAATACCATGATGATGGATAAGGCATTCTGTAAGCCAAAGGATGTTAGTTTTGGCAGAAACATTGCATGCAGGGAAAGCAAAACTATATCCACAGTATGTGTCTATTCCTATCATAACAAATTACTGCCCCTCCATGAAGGGAGTGTTCCAATGTAATCAAACTGCCACCATGTAACCAGCTGGTCACCTCAGGGAATGGTGCCATATCTGGGGCTGAGTATGGCTCTCTGCTGCTGACAGATTGGGCACTCAGCAGTGGCTATAGCCAGGTCAGCCTTGGTGAGTGGAAGTCCATGTTGCTCGGCCCATGCATAATTTCCATCCATACCACCATGAGCACCTTGTACATGAGCCCATTGGGCAATGACAGGAGTTGCTGGGGGAAAGAGGCTGACTGGTATCCACAGAATGGGTCATCTTATCTACTTGATTATTAAAACCTTCCTCTACTGAAGTCACCCTCTGGTGCACATTCACATGGGACACAAATATGTTCATGTTTTTAGCCCACTCAGAAAGGTCTATCCACATACTTCTTCCCCAGACCTCTTTGTCACCAATTTTCCAATTATGGTCTTTCCAAGTCCCTGACCATCCAGCCAAACCGTTAGCAACAGCCCATGAGTCAGTATACAAATGCACCTCTGGCCAGTTCTCCTTCCAAACAAGATGAACAACCAGGTGCACTGCTCGAAGTTCTCCCCACTTGGAGTATTTTCCCTCACCACTGTCCTTCAAGGACACCCCAGAAAGGGGTTGTAATGCTGCAGCTGTCCACTTTCAGGTGGTACCTATATATCATGCTGAACCATCTGTAAACCAGGCCTGAATTTTCTCTTCCTCAGTCAATTCACTGTAAGGAACTCCCCAAGAGGCCATAGCTCTGGTCTGGGAAAGAGAAGGTAATGTGGCAGGAGTGGAGACCATGAGCATTTGAACCACCTCCTCATGTAACTTACTTGTGCCTTCAGGACCTACTCTGGCTCTATCTCGTATATACCATTTCCATTTTACAATAGAGTGCTGCTGTGCACGCCCAACTTTATGGATTGGTGGGTCAGACAACACCCAGCTCATGATAGGCAACTCAGATCTCATGGTAACTTGGTGGCCCATGGTTAAGCACTCAGTTTCTACTAAGGCCCAGTAGCAGGCTAAAAGCTGTTTCTCAAAAGGAGAGTAGTTATCTGCAACAGACGGTAAGGCTTTGCTCCAAAATCCTAAGGGTCTGCACAGAATCCCCACATGTGATTCTCCTATAAGGGCCTGCCAAAGGCTCCAAACAGCATCTCTATTTGCCACTGACACTTCCAGCAGCATTGGATCTGCTGGATTATATGGTCCAAGTGGCACAGCAGCTTGTACAGCAGTCTGGACCTGTTGAACAGCCTCCTCTTGTTCAGGACCCCACTCAAAATTAGCAGCTTTTCTTGTCACTCCATAAATGGGCCAGAGTAGCATAGCCAAATGAGGAATATGTTGTCACCAAAACCCAATGAGACCAACTAGGTGTTGTGCCTCTTTTTTGGTCATAGGAGGGACCAGATGCAGCAACTTATCCTTCACCTTAGAAGGGATATTTTGACATGCCGTACACCACTGGATACCTAGAAATTCCACTGAGGTGGAAAGTCCCCGTATTTTTGTTGGATTTTACCTTCCATCCTCTCACATGCAAATGCCTTACCAATAAGTGTAGAGTAGTTGCTACTTCTTGCTCACTAGGTCCAATCAAAATGATATCAGTATAATGGACCAGTGTATTGTCTTTTGGGAGGGAGGAATGATCAAGTTCCCTGCATGCAAGATTATGACATAGGGCTGGAGAGTTTATATGCCCCTGAGGTAGGACAGTGAAATTATATTGCTGACCCTGCCAGCTGAAAGCAAACTGTTTCTGGTGGTCCTTACTAATAGCTATTGAGGAAAAAGCATTTGCCAGAACAATAGCTGCATACCAGGTACCTGGGGATGTATTGATTTGCTCAAGCAATGATATCACATCAGGAACAGCAGCTGCAATTTGAGTTACCACCTTGGTGAGCTTATGATAATTCACTGTCATCCTCTAAGACCCATCTGTTTTCTGCACAGGCCAAATAGGAAAGTTGAATGGGGATGTGGTGGGAATTACCACCCCTGCATCCTTCAAGTCCTTAAGAGTGGCAGTAATCTCTGCAATTCCTCCAGGAATCTGGTATTGCTTCTGATTTACTATTTTGCTAGGTAAGGCCAGTCCTAGTGACTTCCACTTAGCCTTTCCTACCATGATAGCCCTCACTCCATGAGTTAGAGAGCCAATGTGGGGATTCTGCCAGTTGCTCAGTATGTCTATTCCAATTATGCATTCTGGAACTGGAGAAATAACAACAGAATGTGTCCGGGGACCCACTGGACCCACTGTGAGATGGACCTGAGCTAAAACTCCATTGATCACCTGACCTCCATAAACCCCACTCTGACTGGTGGACTAGAGAGACATTTTGGGTCCCCTGGAATTAATGTCACTTCTGAAGCAGTGTCTAATAATCTGTGAAATATCTGAACATTTCCTTTTCCCCAATGCACAGTTACCCTGGTTAAATGCTGTTGGTCTTCTTTGGGAAGGCTTAGAGGAAGATTAACAGTATATATTTGTGGCAGTGTAACAGGGTTCTCCCCCAAAGGGACCTGGCCTTCCATTCATTCAAGGGGCTCTGAGTCTGTAAACTGTCTCAAGTCTGGAAATTGATTAAGGGGCCATGACTTGTGTTTTGTAATTCAAGTTAGACTTCTGTTCACTTGACCTAGAGCTCTTTTGTTTATACAGATTGTGCTGGTTTGAAAGGATGTATGAACCCTAGAAAAGCCATGTTTTAATCAAAATCCCATTTTGTAATGGCAGAATAATCCCTATTCAATGCTGTATGTTTGAATCTGTTATTAGTGATTTAATCTCCCTAGAGATGTGATTTAATCAAGAGTGGTGGTCGTGCTGGATTAGGTGACCACATGTCTCCACCCATTTGGGTGGGTCTCTGTAAGTTTCTGGAGTCCTATAAAAGAGGAAACACTTTGGAGAATGAGAGATCCAAAGAGAGCAGAGCAGAACGACATAGCCATGAGAAGCAGAGTCCACCAGCCAGTGACCTTTGGAGATAAAGAAGGAAAATGTCTCCTGGGGAACTTCATGAAACAGGAAGCCGAGAGAGGAAGCTGATGGATGACACCATGTTCGCCATGTGTCTTTCCAGACAAGAGAGAAACTCTGACTGTGTTCACCATGTGCCCTTCCACTTGAGAGAGAAACCCTGAACTTCATCGACCTTCTTGAGCCAAGGAATCTTTCCCTGGATGCGTTTGATTGGACATTTGCATAGACTCATTTTAACTGGGACATTTTCTCTGCCTTAGAACTGTAAACTAGCAACTCATTCAATTCCTCTTTTTAAAAGCCATTCTGTTTCTGGTATTTTGCATTCCAGCAGCTAACAAACTAGAACAGATTTTGGTGCCAGGAGTGGGGTGCTGCTGCTGCGATTTGCAAATACCAAACATGTTGGAATGACTTTTTAGATAGATAAGGGCGAGATTTTGGAGGAGTTGTGAGGAGCTAGATAGAGAATGTCTAAAATGCTTTGAAGAGAGTGTCAGTAGAAATGTGGACTCTAAAGCTACCAGTGATGAAGCTGTAGACAGAAATGAGGCATGTATTATTTCAGAGTGGAAGGAAGGTGACCCTTGTTTCAAAATAGCAGACAATCTGGCAAAATTGACTAGTGGCTTTGGCTGGAAGGCTGATTTTAAAAGCCACTAACTTGGATATTTAGCAGAAGAGATCTCCAAATTAAATGTTGAAAGTGCAGCCTGGTTTCTCCTCACTGAATATAGTGAAATGTGACAGGAATGAGATAAGCTGAGAACTGAACTCTTGGGTACTAAGAAAGCAGGAATTGATGTTCTGGAAAATTCTGGGCTTCCAATAAGGGAGACCCCAAAGAATGGTGCCCCATGTGAGGATATGGTTAAATATGGAACCAGCCAGCCATTTCAGAGAAATCCAAGATGGAAATGGAGTTATCAAGGAAGGATTTGTGGAAACTCCTTATGTCTGATGGGTATGATCCAAGGCTACTGCATAGAAAACCAATGAGAGTGCTGTGGCACCTGTATAAACAGAGCCACTGCCAGTCTGGACTGGGGAGTTTAAAGAAGGGACACATTGGAGGAAAAATAACTTCAGAGGCAGAGCCATGGAGGCTGAGGTCTGAAGTCAAGAATCTTTGGGCCAGGAGAGTGGACCCACCCAAACCCGTGGAGATGGTGAGTTTTCCCCAGAGGCAGAGGAATGGCCTTCTACCTCATTGCAGTGGAAGAGTCACATTGCTTCAGGCCTTGGAGAGGGTTTGGGGAGAGCCTGGCTGCCACCACATGGAGGGTTTGAGCATGTGTCCCAGAGATGGCAGACTCCAGGTGCAGCCCCAATGCTTGGGGAGGGTGGAGCTGAAAAAAAGGTGGTCTCCCTAATATCCCCCAATGTTGCATTCAGAGAGAGGCAGGCCTCTGTGTAGGCCCTTGGAAAGGGTGGTACTGTTGCTTTCAGAAGCCCTGAAGATAAATGACTCTCAGATTTTGAAATTGAATGGACTTTTCCCTGTAGGTTTTCAAAACTGCTTGGGCCTAGTGTCCCCTGTGTTCCTTCCACTTTACGGAAATGAATATATGTATCCTCTGAATGTTCCCTCTTTGTATGTTGGCAGCAAATAACATGTTATGAGTTTTCAAAGGTCCAAAGTCAGAGGATAATTTTGCCTTAGAACAGACCATGCTTGTAATTAACTTAGATGTGACTTTGCTTTGGTTTTAAACTTGTATTGTATTTGTAATGTTACTGAAATGGTTTAAGGTTCTCTGATATTGTTATGGAATGAATGTATTTTGTATATGGGAACAACATGTCTTTTTTAGCATCCAGAGGGTGGAATGTGCTGATTTGAAAGGATGTGTGGACCCTAGAAAAGCCATGTTTTAATCAAAATCCCATTTCATAATGGCAGAATAATCCTTATTTAATACTGTGTGTTTGAATCTGTTATGAGATAATCTCCCTGGAGATGTGATTTAATCAAGAGTGGTAGTTATGCTAGATTAGGTGACGACATGTCTCCACCTATTTGGGTGGGTCTTGGTAAGTTTCTGGAGTCCTTAAAAGAGGAAACACTTTGGAGAATGAGAGATCCAAAGAGAGCAGAGCAGAACGACATAGCCATGAGAAGCAGAGTCCACCAGCCAGTGACCTTTGGAGATGAAGGAAATTGTCTCCCAGGGAGATTCATGAAACAGGAAGCTGAGAGAGGAAGCTGATGGATGACACCATGTTCGCCATGTGCCTTTCCAGACAAGAGAGAAACTCTGACTGTGTTCACCATGTGCCCTTCCACTTGAGAGAGAAACCCTGAACTTCATCGACCTTCTTGAGCCAAGGAATCTTTCCCTAGATGGCTTTGATTGGACATTTGTATAGACTTATTTTAATTGGGACATTTTCTCGGCCTTCAAACTGTAACCTAGCAACTCATTAAATTCCTCTTTTTAGAAGCTGTTCCATTTCTGGTATTTTGCATTCTGGCAGCTAGCAAATTAGAACACAGCTCAAACAAAAATTTAGTAGACTGCCCATCTATTGTACTTCTAGGTACCCCATGACTTACTAGCCAATGCCACAAACCTCTGTGAGTCAGATTATTTTGACTACTGCTTTGAGTTTGGTGTCTTATTATAATAGCCATGTCCACCCTGTCTTTGGCTATTAAGTGCTGCCACCTGGCTTCTGTCAGCTTGGGATCTGGTCAACTCCATCATGTTTAAGGATTCCAGCTCAGTGACAGCAGTTCCCACAGTAATATCTGACTTACAGAGAAGTGCAAATACAGAGCTCTTCAGGGATGATGGCACTATCTCACAAATTTATTTCTCACTGTTCTGGTAAAATGTGCATTCTTTAGACATTCCGGGGAGTGTAAGAGCAGGCTTTGCATGGTAAATCCACTCTAACATTCCAATCTCTCTAAGCCTCTGGATCCCTCATCTACATTATAACAGGGCAGTTCTGGTATTTCAATCTCAGTTAATGTCAGCCACCTTTTGATTCATGTTTCAGTCAATCATCCAAACAAACTGTTAATGCCTTTTCTAACCCCTTTAGCTATAGCATTAAATGCAGAATCTCTGCTTAGTGGGCCTATACTAATACATTCAGCCCGATTTGGCTTTATAATCCCATCATTATCCCACACCCTTAAAATCCATTGCCACACATATTCCCCTGATTTCTGTCTATATAAATTGGAAAGCTCATACAGTTCTTTTGGAGTATAACGTACCTCCTCATGTGTGATACTTTGTACCTCACCTTTAGGGGCCTGTTGGGACTTTAGTCTAGTTATAGGTCTGGATGAAATGAGGGGTGGTAGGGATGGGTCATGGAAAGAATTAGAAGTATCTTCCAAGCCATTTGCTTCAGGGCATTCATTTGCAGTTTCATCTGGTGAAACAGGGTTAATCACTCTGGGGCTAATCCCTTCAGGTGGAGTATGGGTGGCCAACTTCTCAAGACAGTCTGGGGGTGGGGTGGCTATGTCCTAAGGGCATACTATAATAGGGTTATCTAGAGAAGACTCAGCATGACCTAAGGTTTTGACCTCACCCCCAACATCATTATCAATCCATATGTCCCCATCCCATTTTCAGGGTCCCACTCCTTTCTAATCAATGCCCTCACTTTAATGGCAGGCACCATGCAAGATTGAGATTTCAGTTTATGTTGTAAAGTTGCTACTCTAACAATAAGATTCTGAGTCTGATTTTCAGAGATCTCAAATTTACAGCTACCTGAAATAAAATTTTCCTTCAGGACACTCATGGAAACATTTACATCTGTCAGATGGCATGTAAGCGTCTCACTTGAAGCTTTAAGCCCATCCCTTTCAGTCATTAATGTATACAGTGTATCTAACAACAACCAGCCAACATCTCTATAGGTCTCATTTCCACCAAACTCTGTAAAAGTGACAAAAACATCTCCCATGGCCTGGCTTCATACAAGCGAAGCATTAGAAGAATCGAATGGCAATATTTTGACTATCTCTTTTGCCAACTCACTCCATGCATTGGCAGTGTCATTCTGATTCTGATCAGGTCCTTAGTGCCTCTGAGTCCAGTTGGAGTAGAAAACCATTCATAAAAGCACATATTTAAGATTCTGGTTCTTAAGGACCGCTCCTGGTACCAAGCTGTATTAGTTAGGGTTCTCTAGAGAAACAGAATCAACAGGAAATATCAGTAAATATAAAATTTATAAAACTGTCTCATGTAACCATGGGAATGTAGAGTCCAAAACCCTTAAGGGAGGCTGTAAAGCTGATGACTCCAATGGAGGGTTTGGATGAACTGCACAGGAGAGGCTCGCCAGCTGAAGCAGGAAGAGAAGAGAAGCTATCTCTTCTGCATCCTCCTTAAAAGCCTCCCATTGATTAGATTAAGCATCACTCATTGCAGAAGACTCTCCCCTTGGCTGCTTACAAATAGAATCAACTGTGGATGCAGCCAACATGATCATGATTTAATTCTATGAAATGTCCTCATAGCAACAGACAGGCCAGCACTTGCCCAACCAGACAAACATGTACCACCACCTGGCCAAGTTGACACATGAGCCTGACCATGACAGTCATCATATGAGGAAAGGCAAAATCCTGCCATGATTTCCTAAAGAAAATGAAGGTGAAGAATCTACCCTTATAGATTTTCAGGCCAGCACAGACTGGTTTGATAAACAGAATTAAGTGATGCAATACAGACATAACTGGAGAGGCAGCATCTGCTGATCAAGAGCCAGATAGGGGGGTTCCTGACACCCTGAAAAAATGTTACACCAGATTGTGGGGGCTCTCCCCATGATGTGGGATAAATAACGATAATTCCATGTGCACAATCCTTTCCCCAAATGTGTCAAAGTCAAAATATTGGCAGTTATGATAGCAACATAAATTTGAGGGACAAAATTAAACCCATAAAAAGGACATTTTGCTTGATTTCTAAATTCTACCTTTTACAATTATGAACAATACAGAAATGAATGACTTTTTTCACTCTAAGGTATACATCTAGAGTTCATTCCTGAGTAGAAGGATAAACACATTTTCCTCTATCTCATAAATTTCTGTATAAATCACACATCACTGAGACTGCAGGCATCTTTCTGCATGATTGTAATCCATGTCAGCCCATTCCACAATGTGGAAGTAGATTTTGAAATTTATATATCAACAAAATGGTCATATCCAGAATATATAATGAAGTTTGACAAATCAATATAGCAATGGTGAAGAGCAAAGTAAAACAAAATGTGTAAACCATCAACCACACCCACAACAGATTATCCAGATGGATCCTAAATCTATGAAAAGAGAATGGACTTCATCAGATAGAAGGGATATCCATAAGAAGTACATGGAATTTGGAGAAGCCTGGAGGCCATGGAGCTGAGCCTTTGGCCAGGGTAATTCAGGTGTCTCATATCTACCTTCTCCTCTTCTCTATGTTGCAATAACCAAAAGTTCATCCATGTTCTGAGGTGCCTG
>PVIY010047699.1:0-17708 GCA_004026745.1 Myrmecophaga tridactyla | reverse complement strand
AATAAATAATAGGGGGAACAAATGTTAAAATAGATTTAGTTTGAAATGCTAGTGATCAATGAAAGGGATCAGTAAGGGGTATGGCCTGTAAAATTTTTTTTTTTCTGTTTGTTATATTTTTCTGTTGTCTTTTTATTTCTTTTTCTGAATTGATGCTAATGTTCTGGGAAATGATCATGATGATGAATATGCAACTATGCGATGATAATGTGAATTGCTGAGTGTATGTGTTGGGAATGTTTGTTTCTTGTAATTTTTTTTAATTAATAAAAAATTTAAAAAAAAGAATAGGCATTTTATTACAGCAACTCTTTTTTTTTTCTTTTGTGAGGGCAGGCACTGGGAATTGAACACTGGTCTCTGGCACGGCAGGCAAGAACGCTGCCTGTTGAGCCACCACGGCCTGGCCAAGAATAGGCATTTTAATGGGAAGAATTTCATAACTGATAAAGACCACCCAGTTTCATGATTTTTTAAGTGCTCTAAGTTTGTAAAAATGGAATTCCATTAAAGGTAAAATCCCATTATTATATTTTAATGAACTTTTTCTTTATTTTTATTATTTTTTAAAAAGCAGAAAAATATATTACAGTGAAAACTCAACCAAAATATCATTTAAAAGACTGGCACATGTAGGGTGGGCCACTGTGGCTCAGTAAGCAGAGTTCTTGCCTGCCATGCCGAAGACTTGGGTTCAATTCCCGGTGCCTACCCATGGGAAAAAAAAAGAAAAAGGCTGTCACATGTTAAATGGTGTAGCTGCTTTGGAAAACAGTCTGGTGGTTCCTCAAATGTTCACACAGTTTTCATATGACCCAGCAATTTTGCTGCTAGGTTTATACCCCAGAGAAATGAACACATATGTCCACACAAAAACTTGTACACGAATGTTCATAGCTGCATTCTTCATAATAGCCAAAATGTGCGAAACAACTCCCATGTCCATCATCGGACAAACAGATAAACAAAATTCAATATAACCATACAATGGAATTTTATTTAACCATAAAAAGGAATGAAATACTGATATACGCCACTACATGGATGAACCTTAAAAACAGTATGATAAGTGAAAGAAGCAATCTCAAAGGACTACATAGCATATGATTCCATTCATATGAAATGCCCAGAACAAAGAAATATTAAGAGACAGAAAATAGATTAGTGGTTGCTTAGGATTGGAAGGGTGGGGGGGACAGACAGCTAAAAGGTATGAGGTTTCTTTTTGAGATGATGAAAATGTTCTAAAATTGACTGTAGCGACCGTTGCACATATCTGTGAATATACTAAAAACCACTGTAATGATACACTTGAAATGGGGGGGGAGGGGGAATTGTACGGTACCTGAATTATATCCCAATAAAGCTGATTTTTTAAAAGAAAAGAAAAAAGGATGTCATGCAAGATAACTTTAAGAAAGTGGTTTACTATACAAGCTGTACTTTCGCTTTACTACCTCCGTATTTAAGAGTTTTTTTTTATAATATCCTTGAAAACTTATACCTACATAATCATTAATGTCCTCAAAACTTTATCTCCAAAATCCTTCAACTATTCTTTTTCACAACTTAAAGACAGAAGTATATTCCCTTTAACTGTAGAGGCAACATAGGCAAGTTCTCTCTATTGCATGAGCTTTCTTGTTGTACTACTCAGAGCAGGTGTCATGTGAATAGTTGCTTTTATTTGAATCCTAAATGAACCTTTAACCATTTAAGAGTCGGCAGATAATCCAATAAAACAATATAACCATTAAAGCTTTCAAAAATAAGAGTCTTCAGCATGGATGCAACGGCTTTTATTTCTAAATCAAGTAAACACAGCATACTCAGGGCCCATTTTTATGAAACTGCCCCTTCCCTTTTCCATTTCTGAAGAAAAAGGTGCCTCTTCACTGGCGCGTTCAGCAATATGAGTTACCTCAGCCCAAGCCAGCACAATTGGAAAGGCATATTTACAGTTTCCACCTAAACTCTGAGAGAGGGCATAGAGTAAGTTTTCAACTGACAGCAAGGAGGATATAATTAATATTCAAAATGACCTTGGTGAAAAAAAACCAAAAAACTGCTGTGCAATGTGAAGAAAAATGATCTTGGTAACATTATACTATATCAAAACCAGATTGTTTTCTAGTAAAGTTTGTATACTAGTGTAATGGTTAGGTTCTAGTGTCAACTTAGCCAGGTGATTATGCCTAGTTGTCTGGTCAGGCAAGCACTGGCCTGACCATTGCTGCAAGGATATTGCGTGGCTGCTTGATAAACTGAAGGCTGGTGTATGAAATCACCAGTCAGCTGATTGTACCTATGGCTGATGACATCTGCGATCAACTAAGGAGTGTCTCCCAAAACAAGATAATCCAATCAGTTGGATTTGCTTCAGTTAGTTGAAGACTTTTAAGGAAGAAAGAGAATTGTCTCTACTTCTTCAACCAGGGAGCCTCTCCTGTGGAGCTTGTCAAGATACTACATCAGAGTTGCCAGCTTCAGAGCCTGCCATATGGATTTTGGGCTTCTGCATTCCCATGGTTGCATGAGATATCTTTATAAATCTTATATTTACAGATCTTTCCTGCTGGTTCTGTTTCTCTAGAGAACGCTGATAATACAACAGAAGGAAAGGCTTCTTAAAAAACTAGACAAACACAGGATGAAAAAGATAGGAGGCATTCAGTAGTGTTACTGGGTTTTGTTTTTGATTGTCTGAACCCATAGTCTAGTTCTAACCACAAGATTAAAAAGCAATGAAGACAATAAAAAGTGAGTTCAGAAGGGAAGCAAAAAGTGGCTAAATTATTAAGCATATAAAGATAATTCAATCTATGAAGGAGTTTGGTAAATAGTCATTAAAACACATAGGGTTCATCTGGAGAAACGGTTTTCAATTGTTACTAAAAAGTGAACTACAAGTGAAGGGAGGATTAACACTCCCTGACCTACTATAAAACCTCGTATAAAGCCACAGTGGTCAGAACAGCATGGTACTGGCACAAAGACAGGAGCACTGACCAATGCAATCAAATTAAGAGTGCAGAAATAGACCACCAAATTTATGGTCAACTGATTTTTGACAAGGACCCTAAATTCTCTGAACTGGGGAAACATAGTCTTTTCAATAATTGGGCAAGGAAGAACTGGATATTAATAGCCAAGAGAATGAAAGAGGATCCCTGTCTTACACCCTACACAAAAATCAATTCAAAGTGTATCAAACACCTAAACTAGCACCATCAAGCTTCTAGAATAAAATGTAGGGAAACATCTTTAAAACCTAGTAATAGGAGGTAGTTTCCTAAACTTTACACCCAGAGCACAAGCAACAAAAGAAAAAACAGATAAATGGGAACTCCTCAAAATCAAATGCTTCTGCACCTCAAAAGACTTCATCAAAAAAGGTGAAGAGGCAGCCAACTCAACGGGAGAAAATACCTGGAAATCACATATCAGACAAAGGTTTGATTTCCTGTATATACAAAGAAATCATACAACTCAACAACAAAAGAACAAACAACCCAATTATAAAATGGGCTAAAGATATGAATAGGCATTTTTCTGAAGAGCAAATACAGATGGCTCAAAAGCACATGAAGAGATGCTCATTTTCATTGGCTATAAGGGAAATGCTGATCAAGACTACAATGAGATACCACCTCACGCCTATACAAACTATTAAACAAACAGGAAACTATAAATGTTGGAGAGGATGTGGAGAAACTGGGACACTTATGCACTGCTGGTGGGAATGTATAATGATGCAGCCACTATGGAAGACTGTTTGGCGGTTCCTTAGGAAACTAAATATTGAGCTGCCCTATGACCCAGCAATAGCACTACTTGGTTTATACCCAGAAGAGCTAAAAGCAATGACACAAACAGACATTTGCACACTGATATTCACAGCAGAATTATTCACAATCGCCAAAAGATGGAAACAAACCAAATGCCCATCAACAGACGGGTGGATCAACAAAATGTGGTATATACATACGATGGAATATTATGCAGTAGGAAGACAAAATGATGTCCTGAAGCACATGACAAGATGGATGAGTCTTGAGGACATGATGCTGAGTGAAATTAGCCAGACACAAGAGGATAGATACTGTTTGATTCCAGTTTTATGACCAGCATAAAGGTATAATCAGAGGCTTATAATACAGAATATAGGGGACTCTAAGTAGCTAGAGTCATATAAGCTAGCAATGGGTAAAAAGTTAGCTAATGAGGTTGAATTCCAATGTAAGGGAATAGATAGAAGTGAAGGTGGTTCTCTAGTGGGTCTAGAAGTAATATTATCATATTGAAGATGAACACGATTGAAAGGGGTTGTATAGACTTACGTGTTCCACTGATTCACACAAGAAATATGAATGAGCTCTCGTAAAAAATACTTCAAAGATCGGATTCTTATATAAAGAGTGTTTAAGTCCACGGTACAGCGGGAAAACTGCTATTTCATGCTACGAGCTACGATCAAACTTTTAACATCAGCACTATCACAGCAACAGGAGAGGTAAATAATGGGGTGAGGGACAAGAGTTAAGAGGAGGTTTAGATTTCCTATTTGGCAAGGGTGTGTTTATTGGTTTTCTGCCTCTTGGGAACAAGGAAATTATCTAAAATTGAGAACGTTGATGGACTGTGGACTTTGGGCTCTCTACATGATGCCCAATGAATGCAGGTGGCTGAAGGATGCACTGACGGACAAGTAGATTGGTGAATGATGGTGTATACTTATGAACGAAGGTTGGGCTGCTACAAAAAGGAACAATATTGTAAGGCATGCAACGATGTGAATGAACAAGTGGGACATTTGGTGAGACAAAATAAGCCAGAAACAAAAAAACAACAATGGTATGGTCACCTTTAGAAAATGCCTATAAGAAAACAGAGGCCTAGACTGTAAGCTTTTAGAGCAGACACATTAAATCCGGAGTGGGGATTATTATTTCTGGATTTTGAGTGGCTATTTTATATATGCAGCCTGATATTTAGAGATAAGAATGAAGCCGAACAGGTTGGGGTTAAAATAATTCAAAACATAGGGGTAAGGAAGACAGTGTCTATGTTTTAGAACCACACATACTCTTTCAGACCAATGGAAGAAAGATTTACTTGATCTGGAACGGAAATTTTCTGTAGTGCATAATCTAATTCAACCTACCTGTATAGCTCATTTGAACAACTGAAACACAGGAAGCACAGAATAAGAAAAGGTCCTTTAATCCTGTATAGATTATTGTAATGCCTGGAAACATCCTAGAGTATTTTAAGCAGATAATCAAAAAGTATTGGCAAAGTCCCCTGAGGGAGGGGAGAAAGAATATGGAACTATTCAACCTTACTATCAGGGAATCTACTGATACTGTGTTAAACTTTAGGGACACTCAAATCAATAGGTCATGCCCTCAATCAAGAGGCTTACTCTTGTGAAGCTTATGTAGGTAGTGGAGAAGCTTACACTACTTATAGGTATGCCTAAGAGTTACTTCTGGAGGACCTCTTTTGTTGCTCAGATGTGGCCTCAGTCTCTCCAAGCCCAACTGTGCAAGTGAAATTATCACCCTCCCCACTACATAGGACATGACATTCAGGCATGAAAGTCTCCCTAGCGACGTGGGAGATGACTCCCAGAAATGAATCCAGACCTGGCACCGTGGGATCAACAATTCCATCCTGACCAAAAGAGGGAAAAGAAATGTAATTAATAAAGTATCAGTGGCAGAGAGAGTTCAGATAGAGCTGAGAGGTTACTCTGGAGGTTGCTCTTATGCAAGCTTCAGGTAGACTTGCTACCTATCATAACCAACCCCCAACCAGGACCATTCCAGCCAATCCTAAAGAACACCTAGGGCAATATATAAAATTCCACAAGGGTTCCAGGCACTAGAGTAACTTTCCAGAAACCTATGACCTCCAGATGGGTCCCTGGTCCAGGTAAGTCCTGAAACCTAGCCCAGCCTCTCCAAAACATCAGACAGTTCCATCTCTCTACCCCATACTAGTGACAGACCCTTCCAAAATCAAAAATTTAGAATTGCCATAGCCCAAACAACCCTAAAGAGAGATATGGAAAAGATCAAAGGTGATGGTGGAATTATACACAGAAGATAAGACTTAACAAATGAATATGAATGCTGAATCATTAAAATGATATCTTTTAGTCTCTAGAATTTTAGGGCAGTTAGAAGTAAAAACCTAAAATTGGGAAATTGTAACCCATGTCAAACTCTGAAATATGTTCTACAACTAACTGTGGTGCTGCGCTTTGAAATTTATGGTTTTTATGTATATATGATATTTTTCACAAAAAAAGAAGGAAAAAAGTCCGTTGTGATAAAAAAAAAAAGTATTTAAGCCCTCTAGCCACCTATATTCTGGAGCAGCTAGAAGGAAAAATATGAGAGGCTCTTATGGAAGCCCATGACAAACTCTGTGATCTGTTCTGTAACCACTTGTTGAAGAGTGCGTTGAAAACTATTGCTTTTTTATTTCTATTCTTTGTATATATGTCATACTATACAATTAAAAAAAGTTAAAAAAAAAAAGAACTAGAAGTTAGCATCAACTTTGACATAAATATGCATATTTATTTCAGGAGCATTAGTAACACTCAAAAAGGCAGCTATAACTTAACTGTCAACAGAACAATGATTAGATAAATTCTGTCAATTTAACAAAAATGATGGGTTCGTAGGAGAGGGGACAGAAAAAAATATCATGGTATGAGGATAGGCCAGTTAGAAAGAATGTAAATTTAATACCAGATGTTAGTAACACCTGCACATTTGTGGGTATGGGTGTGTAATTGTAAGGCTATGGAGGTATTTGGGGGCAGGCAACTCCTTTTTTTTTTTTTTTAATCCAACGGTCTGTTTGACATTTCTATTTATGTATCTAACAGGCTTCTTAAATTGGGTTAATGTAAATGGAACTACTGATTTTTCTCCCCACAGTTACTTCTCACTCATCCTTCCCAACTCAGCTAAAGGTATCATCACTTATCAAGTTCCTTAAACTGAAAATCATACTTCCCCTTTTCCCTCATCATGCCCCATATCCTATCCCATCAGCCAATCCTATTCCACTTACCTGCAATACATATCCTATTCTGGCATCAAGTGCTTTTTACCAAATAGCATGGAAGCCTTTCAATTCATTTTAACATTTAGTTGTTAAAAAACAACTGTGAATTTAACACTTTATTTTAACAGCAGTGCCAGTACATGCGGGATAACCGTCATACCCAGCCAATGGCATGGCAGCAGCTAACAGTACCACGCTCTTACTCCATGCCAGGCACTTCAAAACATGCCTTACAACTGTTCTGAAGTGGGCATTGTTATTATTCCTCTCTTACAGACGACAGACTGTCTCAGGGAAGTTAAATGACTCACGTAAGGTCATTCGGTTTACAGGTAACAGTGCTGGGACTCAATCCCAAGCCTATTTGCTGCTTCCCAAGACTACAGAGTCATGTAATATTAGCATTAAAGGAGGAAAATCTTGGTGACAAGCTGTAAATAAGTCAGGATTACACTTTGCTTTTAGGGTGAATTTTTTTCTCCTTTAATTATCCAGGAATTTTATAATATGTTTATATTGCTTCTATAATTTCTGAAAAATAAATTGATAAGAAAAACTATCATAAATATTTCATGATTCTTAGGCAAGGATTCTTAAACATCCAAAAGAGTTACTGATGTTAAATTTTTTCCACGTATTTTTTTTTCTCCCAAAGCAGCATAATTTCTCATCTGCGTGAAATGGTTCAACTATTGTTCTAATTGAATGAACAAAACCACCCATTATGCCTAACTGTTTTAGCCAACATCACACGTGTTGAAAGGGCAGACAGTGCTGGCTCCAGGCTCAGGAGCAGCAGTCAAGGATCATACCTATTGGGGAGGGGAAGCTGATCCAACTCATGGCTTCAGTATGTGTTCACTCCCACCTGGACCCAGACCAGCAGTCAAATAAAGAACTCGAAGAAAGTAACATGACTCTTGGGATACCCCCTGGTCTGAGGGAAGTTTATATACCATTTTCTAGGCTATCATATTTTTTTAGGTCTCTTGGGGGAAAAGGAGATAGACACTGTCACGGTTAGAGACATGTGTCAACTTGGCCAAGTTGTGGTACCTGTTTATCTGATTGGGCAAGTGCTGGCCTGTCTGTTGCAATGAGGACATTTCATAGGATTAGGTCATGATCACGTCAGCTGCATCCACGCTGATTCCATTTGTAATCAGCCAAAGAGGAGTGTCTTCTACAATTAGTGATGCTAAATCTAATCACGGGAAGCCTTTTTAAGGAGGACTCAGAGGAGACAGGTCTCATTCCTGCTTCAGCTGGTGAGCCTCTCCTGCGGAGTTCATCCAGACCCTCCATCGGAGTCGTCGGCTTCACAGCCTGCCCTGTGGATTTTGGACTCTGCGTTCCTGCGGTCACGTGAGACGCTTTTATAAATTTTACATTTGCAAGTGTTCCCTGTTGATTCTGTTTCTCTAGAGAACCCTAACTAATACAGACACAAATGGTTGAGAAGACAATCACCACTTTCTGGGAGTTAGCTCATCCTGAATCTTATAGTTGAAGAAAGGAACCTACTATCTAATCAAACTATACCTCTGAGAAGACAACTGAAAGCTTCGCAGTATAGGTTATGACTTCAGAACATATGCTACCACTGTCATTCCCAGCATGAACACTATAAGGCACTTTGGTAGGTCTGACCTGAGACCTTCCCCTAATCTAGAAATAATCTGTTTGTTGCTAAATAAATAATATTCACTTGGAAGGTACAGTTAGGATTTTCATTTCAGGGATATAAAATGGCATTTTGTGCTTTAAGAAATAGAAAGCTGGTTAAATTCTATACTACCTTCCTGCAAATAAATATCTATTTAAATTAACTTAAACACATATTCCTACAGATTCTTCCTTCACCTTCCTTTAGTATTCTGCCCCTCAGTCAAGTCCTTCTAATATCTAATATTCCTAAATCTAGGAATCTAGAAGGTTATCTTTTCATACTTCTTCAGGTTGCTAAGTAAATATATATATTATATAAATATACTTTTTAATTAGGATGACTAGATCTTTCAAATCAACTGCTAGACTGCATCACATCTAGAAAAGGGAAAGCCTACATTCACAATGTGTTATTTGGTCCAATATCCTACCACATGTTATACAGCTCACCTTCGATACAGCTTGGACTGTCCAAAAGTCATAATTACCAGGGGTACATGGAAGGTAGTCAAGACTAGAATGACCTGGAGAGAAACAAAAGCATGCAATCAACAAGAAAGTTAGTCCAATTACATGCTAGTGTGTGACGGGACTGAACTATCACCTGAAGGACTACTGATAACCCTGCCTTGCAGCAGCCTATAAAATACCCGGAAACCAAGAAGGACCAAGGTAATAGTGTTCACAGTGACCCAAGGTGTCCTCAACTCATTTCACTGTGATGGTCCCCACTGCCTACACTTGAAGCAGCTAGGTAAAGCTACTCAACTACACATGATAAAGGAAGGGTTTAAAATATTTTATATCTACATTACTTTAAGATATTTTAGGAAAGCCATCTTTCTTTTCTACTTATAGAGACTAGGATGGTATGGTTCCTCATAAGTTCTATTTAACTGTGTCACCTACATCTGTCTAACCATTTCTTCATCCTCCTGCTGTTAGTTCTCCATTAAATTCACTTTTGAAAATTCCTTTCTGGGCAGTGCAATGGCGGCTCAGTGGCAGAGTTCTCACCTGCCATACCTGAGTTTGATTCCTGGTGCCTGCCCATGCAAAAATAAATAAATAAATAATCAATACACAAAAATTATTTTCCTAAGGAAAAATATGCAGTACGAAAAGATTTTGGATAGATCAGTACTAAGAAGATAGGGAGTCTTAAATAGCCATAAAACAAGAACTCTATCAACTATCCTAGATAAATGGAAAAATCAAGGAAATTAGATGATAACCTAAATTTTAGAAGAAAGAGACATGCTTTAAAGAAATCCTACCAGAAATTTAAAAATTAATTAAAATAGAAATTTATAACTTGCTGTTCAGTACCAAACTTATATTTCTTTGGGCTACTGATATAGCTATCATGTGCCTCAATTCTATGATACTATTATTTCTGGAATACAAGGAAGCCTGGGATGTGGTTCCTGCCCTTGTTCAAGCAAGATAATTACAGAACCAGGAACAGCAAGCCCTAATCCAGGTGCTGATGCAGCACATCTTTAGCACACCCTCCTTCTGGGGGACCAGCCACACACAAGGAGGGACAGAGCCTGACCATCACTCCATTCTCCCAACCCAGCAGCAGTACCACCTAGGTGGTAGGGTCAGGGACAACTGGGGTTAAGACAGCCATGAGCCCATGGGAGCCACAGCCCTTCAATAATAACCGTGGGGAAAGACACAGGAACAAGTCAGTTGAAGGAGAAATGCCAAGATGTGTAAAGCACATTCTTCTGTTTCTACATGGGAGGTTCCCCTAGCACTGAGAGGCTTCCTTCTCAGTGTACAGCACTCTCCTTCCTCTTCCTTCTTTTTGTTTAATTTTATGCCAAGCAGCCGCCAAGGCCCAAAAAATGTATCCACTTCTCTATCATGGGAGAAGGTGGTCTCGAGATGTCCCCAATTCTAAAGGAAAACAAACCAACTACACCTTCCAGAAAGGCTGCCCTGCAAACATTTTCTGCACCTCATGTTGCAGACAGTTTCAGAAAGTAATAACATGTGATGCTTAAACTCCCCAAATCTACATCTTTTACTTGCCAGGCTGAGTTAATAAACTAAAATATTACTTACCCCAGTGCTATCTCCAAGCCAGGACAAGGATACTGAGCCACTGAGATCATCAAACACATGCTATAAGGAAAAAGAAAATGGAATCCACTTAGAAATGACATCTACTTTCCTTCAATCTTTGACTTTCTTAAATAATTCAGATCTTCATTACTGTTCAGAGTAATTAAATTCGTAATTGGAAGAGGATATGAATCCCCAGAACAAAAGTTGGGAGAGACAGGATTTAACTATTTAACCTGAATTACAAATAACTTGGAAATTTTAATTCTCTCACACATAAAGTAAGCTAAGCAGATGAATTTTTCTTCTTTGCGCCAGATAGGGAGAAGGGGGTAATCCAATTTTTGTTCTCAACAGAACTAAATATAAAGACATAGCAAAGTATTCCTAAACTACATTTTTTTTTTTGTAAAAAATAACATATATACAAAAAAGCAATACATTTCAAAGCACGCTGCAAACAATCAGAGTTTGGTATGGGTTACAGTTCCACAATTTTAGATTTTTCCCTCTAGCTGCTCAAAGACCCTGGAGACTAAAAGAAATATCAATATAATGATTCAGCAATCATACTCATTTGTTAAATCCTATCTTCTCTGTTATAACTCCACCTTCTCCTTTGCTCTTTTCCCAATCTTTGGGGGTATTTGGGCTATGCCCATTCTAACTCTTTCATGTTGGAAAGGGCTGTTGATAATATGGGATAGAGGGATGGAATTAGCTGATGTTCTGGAGAGGCTGCGCCCTCTGGGTTTCAGGACTTATTTGGCCTACGAACATATCTGGAGCCTAGAGTGCTTTAAAACAGGAGATCATAGCCCACATTAATAGATTTAATTGTAACCCAGTCAGCATAATTTAAAGTTTTCTAGGCAGCCTTCACAGTACAGCTAAATAGTCAGAGAAGCTCGATTCCTTATGCTTCTAAGCTAATTCACTCAAAACAACAAGGTTCAAAAGCAAGAAGCAAATGCCCTTGTTTCACGTTTTAACTTAATAATTACAACAACAACAGAACCATCTTAAAGGATTTGGGGTGGGAGTGAGGAGAAAAAAAAGAAGCAGGTATATTATATCCAAAATACAGTAAACATGTTGAAAATTAGTTATACTAATCATTGGGGTGCTTTTCAGGTTCTATGTTTCAAATATTTTCTCTTTCGGCTTACAGTGGATAATTATAGAGCGGTATAAAAAAGAATACATAAATAATTCATATCTACCATGCAGAGATATTCATGGCCATCATTATAGGTATAATTTTCTAGTCCCTATCAATTTTTTAACTGATAAATAAAAATTTCAAAAAAGCAATAGAATTGCTTCTTGGTCTTTTGACTAAGATCAAGTGTAGTACCTGTTCCTATCAGTTTAGTATCTGATATGTCCTCTATCCAAGGACAATGAATTAAATGGGTTTTTGGAGCAGGGATGGGGAATAGGAGCTGGCACCGCCCACTACAGGCATCACCTGGTACTGCAGCACCTCTGGGAACAGTGCATCCCCTCGGGGGAAAACTGCTTGATGAAAAGCTGAACCTTTTTGGCTTTTTGGCAGCATCATCCTTTCCACCACTTGTGGTATAGAGGGGCTGCTGCAGTCTATATGGGGAGCGTGAATTTTTCCCTCAGGATGGAAGCTAAGAGATTAGGAAAGGGAGTGTGATGGGGGGTGTGCTGGTTTGAAAGGATGTATGGACCCTAGAAAAGCCATGTTTTAATCAAAATCCCATTTCATCAAGGTGGAAGAATCCCTATTCAATACTGTATATTTGAAACTGTAATCAGATCATCTCCCTGGAGATGTGATTTAATCAAGAGTGGTTGTTAAGCTGGATTAGATGATGACATGTCTCCACCCATATGGGTGGGTGTTGATAAGTTTCTGGAGTCCTCCTATCAAAGTGGAAACATTTTGGAAAATGAAAGAGATTCAGTGAGAGCAGAGCAGAACGAAATAGCCACGAGAAGCAGAGTCCACCAGCCAGCGATCTTTGGAGGCGAAGAAGGAAAATGCCTCTCAGAGAGCTTCGTGAAACAGGAAGCCAGGAGAAGAAGCCAGCAGATGACGCCGTGTTCGCCATGTGCTCTTCCAGATGAGAAAGGAACTCTGACCGTGTTCACCATGTGCTTTTCCAGATAAGAGAGAAACTCTGACTGTGTTTACCATGTGCCCTTGCACTTGAGAGAGAAACCCTGAAATCCATCGGCCTTCTTAACCAAGATATCTTTCCCGGGATGTCTTTGATTGGACATTTCTATAGACTTGTTTTATTTGGGACATTTTCTTGGTCTTAGAACTATAAACTAGCAACTTATTAAATTCCCCTTTTTAAAAGCTATTTTGTTTCTGGTATATTGCATTCTGACAGCTAGCAAACTAGAACTGGGAGAGGGTTTAGTGCCTTTTGCTAGTAGGATGAGGCCGAGTATAGGAACTTGGGTAGGGGAGAGGGATTTGCACATGTATTTCCCTGCCTCCCAACCATCCTTTGAAGTCCTGAAGAAACCTGGGTCTCCGGTTCATGAATGAAAAGAAAACTAGAGGTCATAAGATATGATCTGGATGGCACACTGCGGGGTTGCCCCTCAGACTACTAGGGTTCCCCAAACAACGCCATGCCCTCTGCAGGAGAGGACTGTTTATTATTTTATCACAATAAGGAAATAACTGTAAAAAAGCATGCACTTGGGAAACATTTCCAATCAGAAGTGTATATAGTAAAAAAGGAAGATCTTTCTCCTTCCTCCACATGCCCCTATACCTCAAGCTGTATTCCTTAGAGGGTTAATAGTTTGACATTTCTATTAAATGTTGATGATTATGCCTTATTTGTTGTTTAAGAAGAAGACTTAAATCTTAGTAAGGTTTTAAAACATGCCCTGCCTTTCCAAATAAGAGAAATTCCTTAGAGGATGTAACTTTATACTTCCTTGGTACTACCCTGGCCTACCATGATACATGTACACTCAAAAATCATGTGCTGCAAATGATTAATAGATCCCTTCCAAACCACAAACTCAAATCTCAAAATAGAACATGTCCATACAGGACAGGATGCCAGCCACTCTGGTCACTCAAGTCACCAATTCCAACAGAGACGTCTGAAGAAATGGAACTCAAAACATGAACTGCTGCTTTGCATATCTTTTGATTTTCTCCTGTGGTCTTGCTGAATGGGCCTCTGAATTCACCTATAATATTTCCACTCTGTATCGTAAGTACCTCTGAGGTTAGAAGAATCTCACGTACAATCTCTGTAAGTATACATCAGTGCCACACACAGGGCATGCTCAGTAAATGCTGGTTAACTCTCAAATGCTCACTCTGGCAGAGCTGCTTATTACCTCTGCAAGACAGAGAGGCTATTCATACATGTAGGATCGCCAAGTATCTGAGAAAAAATAGGGCTGCTACAGACATCTGGAACCAGAAGGTTGAAAGCTGACAGCAGTGTGCCTTGTAAGACATTCCATACAGAGCACGACTGCATGTTCTCTGGAGCAAGGATACAGTGTCTGAAATTAAATCCACAAGTTTCTTGAGAAGAAGTAGGAACATCCAGAGCTACCACAACCACCAGACAGACTACGTGGGCCAGCAGTAATCTAAACAGAGGCTATTTTTCCAAGGATGGTTCTGATCACAACAAACGAAAAGGATAAAAGAAAAATTCTACCAATGATTGCACTGGAGTTCACAGTTGTTCTGATAAGATTATAATATAGTCAGTTTTGAGGCAATCAGGATCCCTAGCTTTCACTTTTCAGGCAATGTAATATACACCTGACCTAGCCAAAGTGCAAAGGCATCACCCTCATTTTCCTACTGCTCAATCACAGGAGAAGGAAGATTTTTGGATGTCACAACAACCCTCAGCTTTGCATAAACAACTCAAATGACAACTGCTCTCATTTATCACCTAAGAGTTCCCCTGGAAACATGGGCTAGATTTATTACTATAATTACAGTCTTCTGCTGTCCTTAACCCTCGACAGCACTGCCTCCCAATAACCAATAAAAAAATTTTTAAACCAAAATGTTTTTTCTTGGGAATCAAAGATATGGCTACAATGACATAGTGTGACACACAAAAACCTGAGGGCAGGCAGGAGTGGGAAGGTTACAAAATAACGAGGAAGGAAGTAAAACTGTCTCGAGCCTCAGAAGCCAGGCTATTATGGCCTCTTCCCAAGAGCCTGTCTGGAGCCTGAGATCTAACCCCTGGAGTCCGTTTTGCCAGGGCCAAAGCCACCACTGTCTCTGCCACCCAGCCTCTTGGACGTCTCCACGGCCCCCACCATGGCCTTAGCAGCCATTCTGAGCATAGCTTCCTCTGCCACTGCAATGACTGTCTCCATAGTTACCCCATATAAGAACCTCCTGGTCCCCCCCCCGGGGCCATCTGCTTTAGGGCCTTACAGTTTCAGTCACTCCTCCAAGAGAAGTTTATGTTCTCACAGGTAGTATTAGGACACTACCGCTTGCTGCTGCTCTCGGCTGCCACCACCTCACCTGGGCAATCTTCCCTGGCCATGACAATCACCAACACTACCTCCAATGCCTCCATGGCTCATGGGTCCTCCTTGCCCTTGGCCTCCATGACCACTGTCCCTACACTTATCGGAGTCTGCTTACGGAGTAGCATAAGAGACCTGCATAGAATTCCCAGAGAATTCTTTACCATCAAACCAGTCAACAGAGGCTTTCATAGGTAGGTCATCGAATGAGACTGTTGCCACTCTCTTCAGCTTGCCTGTTTCCCTGTGTACAGATTAATCACAGGCCACCTTATTTTCTTATTGGTCTTAATAATATCTACCTGCTTGAAGCAATCAGCCGTGGACTCAATTGTAACACTTTCACCCAAGCCTCACACAAAGTAGGTGCTGTCTAAATTATCATGACATGACCCTTGGTCCTGAGGGCCACCAAATTTATTGAAGCCACCCACGGTCCCTTCTACCAATGCCTCCTCTGCCTCCACAGCCATCTCCATTTGCCCTGGGCTCACAGCCAATACTGCTATGGTTGCAGCACCACCAGTGCCCTACCTGCAACTCCATGGCCCTGCTGGCCACCTCTTCTCTGGTCCTGAATGCCGTAACTACCACCACTTCCTCCACCTCCACCACCACCACCACTCACGGATGACTGATCTTGGCTGTAGTTACCTCCAAACAACCCCTCTGACTCCCCAACTGTACTGTTGTACTCGTTCTGCTCTCCAAAGCTCAGGAGGGGATTAAAGGAGTTTTGCTGCTGTCCACCATAGCCACACCGTTGGAAACTGCCCCCACTCTAGGGCTGTCCATAATTGTTGCTCTGAACACTGCTACCATAACTTCCCGATGTGTTGCTGGAGCGCTGGGTTCTGGTCAAAGCTGGGGTAGGAGGACTGCTGCCTGTAAGATGATTGGGAATTCTGGCTACTGCCATAGCCACCAACTGAGCCATACCCCTGGGGAGAAGACTGGGTACAAATAAACTGTGTTCAGAGTCAGCCCATGAGATCCTTAGCTGCTATGGCCATAGCCTGAAGTGTCTGCTGACTGGCTGCAACCACTTTAACTCTGTCCTTCTGATTACTTTGCTGGGAGTAGCCCTGCCCAGGCTGGGCATGACTTTGGGTTGCTTGATGGGTATAGCTGTTTGAGGCTGTGTTCACATATGTGTTCACATATGCAAGCAACAAGCTTCCAATACTACAGAGTACCAACACCTCGAGGACTTAACCACTTAAAATTTACTTTCAAAAATGTGCAACCATTATTGAGAAAACTCAATGATGTCTACAAAAGACATAACGTTTCCTATTTTAGGCTCTAGCATTCCTGTAGTAGTGAAAGTAAAAGAGAAAAATGAAATCAGATTTTACAGCAGACCAAAGCACAGGAAGAAAGAAAAGGTGATATGTAAAGGAGACAAGTCCAAGAGAGTTGGGAGACCAAATACAGACGTCCAGTAAAAGGGAAGACAATCTAGTCATCATTAGGAGACAGAATTTACAAGTGTTGACAAAAAGCCATTGAGGTCTCATGCCTAAGTCATTTATCATATTCAACACAATGTACAGCTCACTCTTCCTTATGGTAGCATCTTAGATCTTTCAAAATATGTACTACTTTTTTTTTTATCATTCCATTCTACATATATAATCAGTAATTCTTAATATCATCACATAGTTGCATATTCATCATTTCTTAGAACATTTGCATCGATTTAGAAAAAGAAATAAAAAGACAACAGAAAAAGAAATAAAATGATAATACAGAAAAAAAAGTTATACATACCATATCCCTTACCCCTTGCTTTCATTTACCACTAGCATTTCAAACTAAATTTATTTTAACATTTGTTCCCCCTATTATTTATTTTTATTTCATATGTTCTACTCTTTTGTTGATATGGTAGATAAAAGGAGCATCAGACACAAGGTTTTCACATTCACAGAGTCACATTGTGAAAGCTATATCATTGTTCAATCATCATCAAGAAACATGGCTACTGGAACAGAGCTCTACATTTTCAGGCAGTTCCCTCCAGCCTCTCCACTACATCTTGAACAACAAGGTGATATCTACTTAATGCGTAAGAATAACCTCCAGGATAACCTCTCGACTCTGGAATCTCTCAGCCATTGACACTTTGTCTCATTTTACTCTTCCCCCTTTTGGACGAGAAGGTTCTCTCAATCCCTTGATGTTAATTCTCAGCTCATTCTAGGGTTTTTCTCAGTCCCTTGATGCTGAGTCTCAGCTCATTCCAGGATCTCTGTCCCACGTTGCCAGGAAGGTCCACACCCCTGGGAGTCATGTCCCACGCAGAGAGGGGGAGGGTGGTGAGACTGCTCGTCATGTTGGCTGGAGGGAGAGGC
>PVIY010047698.1:0-17721 GCA_004026745.1 Myrmecophaga tridactyla | reverse complement strand
AACTACGAGGCCCTTGTCCGCTTTTAATTGGGACTGAAACGAGTCTCAGGATTTGGAGCTTGGGAGCATTCAGGCTTCCAAACCACAAAACTGGCCTGGTGGATTTTTTTCCTAAGTACCGGCACAGTAACCGGGGCTGCTGCCGGCGAGGCTAACAACGCAGCTAAAAAAGCAAACCAGCAGCTCCCAACTCAGATGCTGCAAAGGTGTGACTGCCTAGGGAGGCAGCTGGGCGCCCTGACTGAGGGACGCCCGCTGGGGGACGCGGGGCTCCGGCGCCCGAGGGAAGAAGAGAAGCTTTGGGTTGAGCAGCTGGGAAAAGGGCGGCTGCCTGGCCAGCCTGGGTCGGGACCGTGGGACACCGCTGCCCATCCTGGGAGGCCCAGTGCCCCTTGCGCAAAGGGATGAGGAGTTTGGGTGGTCCTGGTGTCCCAGGGGGGTCCGCTCCTCTGCTAGGGGGGCTTTTGGGGCTGGCAGCCGGGTGGGGACTTACCATCCAGACCGGGCGGCTCCGTGCCGAGGCCGTAGGCACTGTCTCTCACATGCACCAGCAGCTCTTCGCCAGGCTCGATGTCCCTGACGACTTTATAATAAATCTGGGGGGAGAACCAGAGAGGCGTGAGTGCCCGCTGCGGCGAGTCCTCTCCAAGCCCACTCGGAGCGTGCTCGGCCTGGGGCCTGGTGGCGCTGCTAAGTAGGGGGCCATCCTGCCAGTCACTTGGCCTGGCTCCTAATTGCCGCAGGAGAGACCCCAGATCTTCTATAGAGAGCCTGTAGGGGCTGAGGTCCCTCTTTAATTGTGTTCTATCTGGTTTGGGGTGTCTGTGTTGGGAGTACCAAATTCATTCCCAACCAGGCCATGTCTCAGGGGGACACTAGAGTTGGGGTCCCTCCTCGTCAGCAGCAGGGCCTGGGGTGAACTCTCCAGTTTCTGTCATTAATGGGGGGGGGCGCTTGGGGCCCAGAGGGGGTTGAAAGTGAATTTGGTTGTCTGTAAAAGTGGCCACGGGCTCATGCAGGGACCAGGACGCTGGACTGTAATTTCCACGCCGGTGCAGAAGCCACCAGTAAGGGGGAGGGGACCCCAGAGGCTGCGAGGGTTCTTGAGATGGGGACACCCTTGAAAACGGGTGCAAGGGGAGGCCCAGGGTAGATCCTGTGGCCTGGAGCCCTGAGTTCCAGGGGCACCAAATTTGCCCCGAGAGGATGCTGGTTCCTGTGCAGCCAGCTGCTGCCTGTCAACCTGCCTCCTGGAGCAGGAAAGCCTGCTGCGGAGGTGCTGAGGTGGAGGCCAAGATTCGGAAAGTTCTAGCAATTCAGCAAAGGAAGCACGGCAGGGACCACGAAGGGACAGAGGCCAGGGAACAGGCCAGTTTGGGAGAGAACTAGGCCTTCTCGTGTTGGCTGGCCCCTGCAGGGGTGTATCGTAAACACCGGAACGCGGAATGGGGGGGTTTCTCTTGGGCCTGTCCGCTCCTGCACCCGCGCCCGCACACGGGTATTTGGATTTCTGCTCTGAGATAACAGCGGCCACGGGGCTTCCAGGGACCTGGAGGCCAAGGAAGAGGGAGAAAGCCCCAAGCCAACCCACCTGCCCTGGGGCACCTCGGGCTGGAGCTTCTCCAGGCACCTCCCCTGCGTGGGTCCCTGGGACTCAAGAAGGCAGAGTGGGACCACATAGGGGGTGGGGGCATTCTCCAAGAAGATGGGGTGGGGCGTGGTTTGGGGTGGACCTAAGAGAAATTGCATGCTCCGCCGGGCCACCCATCCACGCCTTGCTCCCTGGCCTGCCCCAGGCCCGCCTCCCCAGCAGCCATAGCTCAGCTGCACAGGAAGCCCAGACCCTGCTGGGCACAGGCCCTATGCACCCACCCCAGGGAAGCCTCTGGAGAAGGTAACCTTCCCGATGGCCTTCGGGCCCTTTTCCACCCTCCAGAGGCTGCGCCCCTTAGAAACCACTCCTCCCGGTGACCCCAGAATGACACCCTACGAATACTCCAGGTGTCATTCCCAGGACACCCAGACAGTGCAGCTGCCTGTGATAGGAAAACGCCTGAACACAGAAATCTTACTAATGCTTCAAGTTCCTTCTCACTGCAGTCTGCAGTAGTTATTTTATTTGGCAATCATTTTCAGGCAAGCCACTAAAATAACGAGGAGACTTTAAAATGGAGAGTAGAAAACGCACCCTAGGAACTTCTCCAATAAAGCCATTGTGAGTAAACTCCCAGTTTTGCATCATCTCTAAAAAATCACAGTGGCTGAACAATTGCTTTCCAGAATGGAACTTTAGCCATTCTATTTTCCAAGCCAGACGCAAAGGCTCTGGGAGAAGCCCCAGGCGCACCCCAGAGGGCAGACAACCCGCGGGGCCGGCCTTGGGTAGGCGCCTGTATCTGCACAGTGAGCCCAGCGCATCCAGCAAGTGCATGTTTAACGCCTGACTTCCCCGACTTCCCCGCCGGGCGGCGAGCTCTGGGGCACAGGGGGAGAGAGGGGGCGGCGGCGGCGCGCTTCCCCGTTAGAGGGCAATGTCCACCCGCGCGACCCCGCCCCGTAGGGCCCCACATGCTCCGCGGCCGCAACCTCGCGCCGGGCCCGCGCGCCCCCGCCCCTCAACCACGGCCGCCCGAGCTCCAGGAACCCCACACCCCTACCCCCACCCCCGGCCCCGGGAGCCGTCTGGACTCCCTCCTCCGACCCCGGAGCTCGGAGGTCGCCGGGACTCCCCTCTCCCCGCTTCCCCGCCTCCCGGCTCCCGCCCGGCGCTCTCCAGAGTCGCGGCGGGAGGAAGCTGCCCGCGGGGAGTCTTTACGCGCGCAGCGGGCGCCCCCGTTCCCGGCCCAGGCCCCCCCAAGAAGGGCCGCCCGGGCGCCCAGGGTCCCGCCGCGCCGGTCTCGGCGCCCCTGGGGGCATCTGTGGGGGACGCTCGGGGCGCCCAGGCGGGACCCGCAGCTGCGCTGCCCGGACTTTGAGCCGCGCAGGGAACTGGTTGTTATTAGCGCCCATGGCGGGCCGGTGGGGACGAGAGGCGAGCCGGGGCCGCCGCCCGCGGCTCCAAATTCGGCCAACGCGCAGGGCTCCCCACGCGCGACCCCGGCCCCGGTTCCCGCGCCCGGCCGCCGCGTTTTCACGGCCGGCTCCAATTCCCACAAAGGGCCTGATGGGCCAGCGGCGCGCTGCCGCCGCCACGGCCCCGGGTCCTGCGTCGCACGGACGGGCGACTTCCCCGGACAAAGGCTGGGACCGGCCGGGACCGGCGCCTGCGGGAGCCCGGCCTCGGCCGCGTCTCGGGTCTCCCAGGCATTAGAAATTTCGCATTTGCTGCACTGCACCCTGCGGGCCTCCCGGGCAGTATCAGGGCCGCCCCTGCCACAGACTCTCTGCGCTTGAAAACTTTCTGACCTCCTGTGCCACCCCCCCACCCAACCCCACCCCCGTCGGTGATGTGGGGACCCGCGGGCCCAGTGAGCCTCATGGCCAGGCTCAGCCCCTGGAGTTCTCCAAAGAAGGCAGAGCGAAGTTAGCTCCTTAGGAAGCAGGAGGGCCTCAGGCCCCCTCCAAGCTCCGCGCCTGGCAGGATAGGAGAAAGAACCGAATATTAAGTGACCATGTCTAAGTAGCCGCCCCTTTGCCTGTCGCCTGCGTCTCTCCTCCGGAGTGGTTGCAGCCAGGCCGAACTGGGATTTTTTCTTGGGTTTAAGGATGGGGAGGGGAAGGCGTTAACAACAGCTAAGTTTACTAGCGACCATAAATGTCTGCTTGAAAGGGCTTTAAAAATGATGTCAAGCAGGACGGGGTCCCAAGTGAAGGCCCGGCTTCCCCGCTGCAGGGCTCTGCAACCACCGACGTGATTGAGGGGTGGGGGCAACACCAGCAGCAGACCCTCTGCGTTACAGCTGTGTGCAGCGTGACCTGCCTGCTTCCTGCTCCTTTTTATCACTCTCCCCACACAGAGAGGCGGCTCCTTGCAGGTAAATGGAGATCTGGGACAAATAAGCAGCCGCTTTCTCAACAAAAGGCAGAGCAATTGCTTGAGAAAAGCTGGATTTGCACAGGTCCCATTCATTTAGATGGAGCCTTTTATGAAAATGAACATCATTTCCTCCCTGCCCCCAGCTACAACTGAGACAAAGACATATTTCAAATTTACAACGGCTGTCGGCTTTGGAAACTTCCCCCTTAAAGCTCCTTAAGCATTTTTTTTTAAAATATCAAATCAATTCCCAAGAAAACATATGATTTCAAATATGAAGCTTTAAGTTCTACACTTTTTATACCTGCTTAATCTCAAAAAATTTTAATTTGAATATAAGAATAGCTCTATCCAAAATATACTGGATGGAAGTTCCTAGCTGGCCGTCTAAAAGTCAGTGGACAAAATCCTCGTTGCCTCTATCGCCCTCCCCTCCCTGGAATAAATGATTTTTCTGAAAATGTGTAAGTGACCAAATGAACTTCAATTTTTTCCTCTTTAATGGGTTTGAAAAACTTTAAAGGCCTGCTTGACTGAAATAGATGAAATCTCTTTCGGTATTTTTATCTTGAAAAAAGATCACTCTCTCTGTCTTGTATTTCTGAGTTCAGTTGCGCCTGAATTTGTAAAGGCGCTGGAGGGGCGCGAGAAGGGCTTTCCCCGTGAAGACAGTCGGGATGCAAACGGAATTTGAATTCCTCTAAAATCGTTGCTGAAAAGCAAATCTGCCCAGCAGCCTGGTCTGCCTCTCGCTGTGCGTATGAGAGGGGCTGTGCATCCGAGGGCTGTCCCCGTGCATTTCTCGACTCCGAAAAGAGAAGGTGGGGCGCAGGGCTGCCTCGCGTGTGGCACAGGGACTTTGGAAGGCTCGCTGTTATTCCTGGTGGCTTGCTGTCCCCGAGCGGAGCCGGCTCTGTCTGAGAAAGGGTCGTTGGATCCCTGGAGCCTGAGACCAACAGCCGGACTGAGCAGGGACCTGAGTAGAAGTCTTTATTCCTTTCTCTTTCCCATTGCTCAGGCCTTTGCTTCCGGAGCCTTCCCCTGGCCTGATCTGGATGCTCCGATCTCTCAGGGCAGGAGGTCAGCAGCTCTGGGCTCAGCTCCGTCCTTGGAATCAGGCAATTCCTTCCTCTGGCCGAGGGAGTAACGGGCTTACAGGGTCTCTGGGATGTGCCACGTTCTCTCTTCCCATGGGCGCTGAAATCATTTTACTTGTGCTGAAATTTTTACATTGTGTGTATATATATATATAAATATACATATATATTCTGTCATCTTCCCAGCAGCTCAAATATTTAAAAAAATTCTATATTCTGTCTCTTTCTTAGTTGTACATTTGGATCTGGATTATAAATAAAAATTTACATTTAAGTCTGCACTTAAATGATCTTCAATATTCTTGAACGGCTTCTTTGAATAAAGCGTTTCATTTGATTAAGAGGAAAAAGAATGTAAATGTGGGCAGATGATCGGCACAGGTACGTGGTGTGGTCTCGGCGTGGTTTAATTTATACTTTGTTCCTTGCCAGAATGAGGAACAGTTTGTTCCAAAGAGAGCGGTATAAAACGCGACAGTTTTCTGAATCAAAACAAATTGGGTATATTTTGAGTCTTTTGTGAACCGGGTAGGAAATGCTAAAATGAATCCCCTGCCCTTGCCCTCCTCATTTTCAATGGGAAAATAGTACCTCATTGTTGGAAGCTACCATTTAAGCCGGAAAATTAATGTTAAGATTCTAATTTCTTTAAAAACTCGTGGGGCATGAAAGCAGAGGGCGCAAGGAGCCGTGCTGGTGACAGGGGGCAAGCACAGTGATGGATGCCGGATGCCTTCAGTTTAAAATTGCAACCTGGCAGATCACAGGCCCCGCCGAGAGGAGCGAGGGGTCTGTGCTGGGGTGGCGGGGACGAAAGTGAAAGAAAAGTGCCCTCCGCCATCGGGCTGTGTCCCGGCCCGGGCAGCACCGGGTTTTCATTAAAAACAAGTGCCGGCTTTCGACACGGCGCTGCTGCTTATCAGTCGGCTAATCTTCTAATAAGATGCCTTTGTTTCACACGCTCTGGGAACGAGCCCGGCCTTTGTCTGCTTCCACTTTGGGGCCCCGCAGCCCCGGTGCTGCGCGGCAGTGCGGGGAGGCCCCGGCTCGGCTGGCCGTCGGCGCCCGCGCCTCCCCTCTGCCCGCGGGACGTGCTGGGCTATTCGGGGTTTTCCCGACGGCCAGGGAGGCGCGCGGAGCTTGGGGCACCCGCAGCCGGGCAGCGTGGGCCAGCGTGGGCCAGCGGGCCTGCCCTCCATCCGCGCCCCCGACGCCCGTGCCCCCAGGCCCGTGCCCCCGACGCAGCGCCGTCTCCCACGGGCCGCGCCCCCCGGCCGCTCTCAGCCCGCCGGCACCTCCCGGCGCACTTCCTTCCCGCGACCTTGTCTCCCTTCTTTGCACAGAAACAAATTCAGGAGCAAGCCCTGTCTGTGTCTCCTGAAGCCTTCCAAACCAACGAGTTTGTTCAAAATTGCAGGAGAGAGAAGCCCCAGGACTGAGTCAATGGTTTTCACTTTTCCAAAATGAAAATGAGGAGCTGGGGGGCGGAAGAGTGGGGGCTGGGAGGGCCGCTGCGGGGTCCACGCTGAGAGGGAAACGGAAAGGCCGATGGAGCACCCGGGATGACTCTGGAAACTCTGGGCCATCGGATGTGGGGCTGTGGCTGCCTCCACCCACCCTGAAGATGCGGGAGCAGGGCGGAGTCTCCCCGACGGTCTGCTGGGGGCTCCACACGCCTTGGCTGCCCCTGGGGTGATGTCGGCTGAGAAGGGCCCAGAGCCCTCTGGCCGTGTGCTGGCCTCTCACTTCGGCGTGACAAACCGCTGGTCGCCTATGAGGTGATAAGGCTGAACCCGGGCGAAATTCCCAGCCGCCCGGCCTCCACCGGACAGGCTGGGTGTTGGGGTGATCAGCAGGAGGGACACGGCCAGTGACTGCTCCCGGGGTCCCCATGGGGAGAGGCAGAGCCTCGGGGTTCCAGCGGGGGTCTCATTGCACAGACAGGGCCAAGGGGCCAGGCCGGTGAGCGCCTGTCCTGAGCCCCACAGCTGAGAGAGGACACAGGCCTATGGGGAAAAGAGTCCAGATCTGCATCGAGGCCCCAGAGAGTCCCGGGTGGATGGCAGGGAGGTGGAGCCCTGTCCTGCTGTTGTCCGTCTGTCCAGCAGCACCAGGGAGGGGGCACACCGGAGGAAGCATGGATGTCTGCTGAGCCTTGGAGCATCCTCTTTCTCCTGGGATCTTCCCAAATTGTCACACTCGTGTACCAAGGCAGGATTTTGGGGTGTGGCAGGCAAGGCGGGGGCTGTCAGTGACCTGGGGACAGCCAGGTCAGAGTTCTCTCTGCACAGCTGGTGCCTGGGGCACCCCAAGATGGAGCCGGAGGACCTCTCGCTGCTCATTAGCTCCGGGGATGGGTGGGAGGCTCGACCCCTTGCCACCTCCCAAGCGGCCCCGGGACGAGCTGGGGGCATGTGATTGGTCTGGGGGCGTGTGACTGGTCCCTGTCCCGTCCCTCCACAGCAAGCTGGGAGGTCGCAAGCTCCCTGCAGAAGGGTCAGACTCAAGAGTGGTCGCAGGTCCAAGCTGTGTCTCTTTTGCATCTTCTTTCCTCTGGAAGGCCGCTGCTTCAAGAATATTCTTCACGAGGCTGAGACCCTCTCCTGCCCCCTCTCCCCCCCCCCAGCCTAAAAGTTGGTCTTGAGATAAAAGCAACCTTTATGTTTTTCTGACTGGCGATATTTTCCCACAAAACACCATTTGGCAAACTCAAAACTCTGTGATGGAGCTCGGATGTGGGTCCCTTCCCTTCCGTGTCTGAGCGTCACTCGGAGGTGCTGCGTGCGTGAGTGTGTGAGTGTGTGTGAGAGTGCTCACTGAGGTGTGTGTGAGGAGCTTGCTCATTTAGGGATGTGTACGCACGCGCGTGTGTGTGTCTGTATCAGGAAGTCCTAGTGGAAAGTCTTGGGAATATGGGAATTTCGAGAGTCCTCCTTCAAATCATGCAATGCTTCCTTTTCAGGAGAAATCTGTTTTCAATAATCTCTAATATTGGGGAGATGGTGGAGAGGGAAGGCCCAGGAACCAGTCAACTATGAAACAGGGAGGAACTGTCTGACTCAACTATTTCAAACTCCTGAGTCCAGAGGGCATTGTACAGCATCCAGGGAAGAGTGGGCGAAGGAGGCTGTGAATCACGGCGAAGACATTGCTTTCTCTGTGCAGTGGTCACCGCACCCGCCTCCACTCTCGCAGCTGGCTGCTGTGGGGTCCAGCCACCGGCCCAGCTGGTCCCAGAGAAGGCACTGGAGTCCACTTCCCCAGGATCACTGCTTTTGCTGAACAACTCGGATGGGTGGGGGCCCTGGAAGCAGCCGTTGTTCCATCCCGCCCCAGACAGGAAAAGCAGGGGAGGCTAAAATTCAGTGCGCTCCTCAGACCTGCAGGGCACAGGTACAGGGCTGCCTTGCCACAGCTTTGGGGAGCAGGGGAAGCAGCTGTTGGCACCCTTCCTGCCTCTTCTCTCGGACCTGTCCTGGCCTCCGCTCCCTTGGTGGGTGCCTCGCCTTGGGAAATTCCTCTCTAAGTTGCCCTCCCTCCCAGAAGCTGCCCTCCAGGCCAGCTAGAGACAAGGAAAGCAGGGTAAGAAACACTTGAGATGGACGGGCTTTGGCAAAGGCTCACCTGCGTGAAGTCCAGCCATGTAGCACCCTGCAGAGGGAGGTCTGTTTTCAGGGAAGTAAAGAGGGCATTCAAGCTCCCGTGAACAGGGGAACTCCAAAGTCCACTAGCCAGACAAGCACAGGACAAGACACAGGTCCAGAGAAGACAAGGGTCCCTGCACTGTGCAATCACCCTGAGCTACCCTGCTGGATAGGAGAGCTGAGCTCTGGTGCAGAGCACCGGCCAATGCAAAGCCGATTTGCAAAGACAGTGAAAAGATTTTTTTTCCCTAAGATTTGCTTGGCTTTGTTAGCTCCTGATGCTCAAGAAAATCTCTGTCATCTCACCAGCTGGTTACAAACTCAGAAAACAGACATCTCATGGAATAAATCATAGAGCTAACATTTAAAAATATTAAAATGTACAACGTGCAAGAAATGATTGCAAGACAAAGAAACAGGAAGTGATGGTGCATCCAAAGGAACAGGATAAAAATCCAGAAAACATCAATGAGGAAGAACAGACTGTTGAAATCCCTGACAAAGACTTTAAATAATGACCTTAAAAATGCTCAAGGAGATGGAGGAAGATGCAGAGAAAGAACTCAGGGATATTGGGGAAACAATGAATGAACAATGTGAGAATCTCAATAAAGAGTTGGACATTTTAGGGTGGAACCAAACAGAATGACTAGAGTTGCAGACTGCAATACTGAAATGAAAAATTCCCGGGAGGGTTTCAACAGCCGAGTGGAGCTGGCAGGAGAAGGAATCAGCAAACTCAGAGACAAGACAATTGAAATGAGTCAGGGCGAGGAGCAAAAAGAAAAAAGAACTAGAAAAAGTGGAAGTAGCCCAAGACACCTCTGGGACACCGCTGAGCAAGCGGTGCATGTGGTAATGGGAGTCCCAGAAGGAAAAGAGAGAACAGAGCAGAAGGAATTGTCAAATAAGTAATGACAGAGACTTCCCAAACTTGGCAAAAAGACTTGAATATGCACATCCAGGAAGTCCAGAGAATACCAAACAGGATAAACTTGAATAAAAATATGCCTCGTCACATACTGGTTGAATGCAAAGGACAAGGAGAGCGTTCCGAAAGCTGAAAGAGAAAAGCAACGTGTTATGTCCCTTAGAATCCCAATTAGATCGAGTGTTGATTTCTCCCCACAAACCATGGAAGTGAGAACACAGTGAGCTGAAATACTTAGAGTGCACCAAAAGAAAATAATTGCCAACCAAGTCTCAGTGATCCTTTCTTAAAAAAAATGAGGGAAAGATGAAGACCTTCCCAGATAAACAAAAGCTGAGGGAGTTCATCACCACCGAACTTGCCGTATAAGCAATGCTAAAGGGAGCTCCACACACTGAACAGAATGGATGCTAGATCGTGGTTCAAAGAGGCACAAAGAAGTGAAAAAACCTTGCACTAAAGATAACCATCTGGGTAATTTTAAATGCTAGTACTGCTGTATAGTATTTTTTTTTTGGGGGGGTGCATGGTCCAGAAATCGAACCCGGGTCTCCCACATGCAAGGCGGGCATTCCACCACGGAACCACCTGTGCACAGTATTTTTTGATATGTAAGTTCAATTTCTACTCCCTATGCATGCTAAAATGCAAATGCAGAAAAAAGACATGATAAATCAATGGTTTGGGATGTACACTGTGTAAATATATACATTGTAACAAGTATAAAAAAGATGGGGGGACAGAAGGGTTTAGGGACAGTGTGTGTGTATGCTGTTGAAGCTAAGTTGGTATCAAACCAAATATGATTGTTATATATTTAGAATGCTAAATTTTAACCCCATGTTAACCATAAGGAAAATACATGAAAAATATATCCAGGTAGAAATGAGAAGACATAATATGGTACAACACACAAAAAAGCATTTAAATATAAAAGTAGTCAGTAATGGAAGAATTGAAGGCCAAAACATGTGTAAGACTTACAATGACTAAATAGCAAAATGACAGAAGAAAGTTCTGTAAAGCAGTAGTGACTTTGAATGTGAATGGATTAAAGTCTCCAGGCAAAAGGCAGCCCTTGTCAGGATGGATAAAAAAGCATGGCTCGGGGTGCAAGGGTGGTTCAGTGGTAGAATTCTCCCTTGCCATGAGGGAGACCTGGGTTCGATTCTCGGTCCATGCACTTCGCAAAACAAACAAACAAAAAGAATTCAACAAATGGTGCTGCAATAACGGATACTCACATGGAAAAAGAATGAAAGGTGACATTCTTTTCCCCCCGCCATATAGCATACAAAAATAAAATTTAAAAAGCATAACCCAACTATATGCTTTTTACAAGAAACTCACCTTAAATTTAAAGACATAAGTGGGTCAAAATGAAAGGCTGGAAAATATATACCATGCAAATAACAACTCGAAGAGACCTGGGGTAGCCATGCTAATATCAGACAAAATAGCCTTTAGTTGAAACTGTCACAAGGGACAAGATGCCCGTTGTATACTGATGAAGGGGTCATCGCAACAAGAAGACGTAACAATTAGAAATGTGTACGCACCTGACAGCAGAGCCCCCAAATACATGAAGCAATGACTGACAGATTTGAAGGGAAAAATAGATGGTCCTACTTTAACAGCAGGGGATTTCAGTATAGCACTTTCAATACCGGTGAGAACGACTAGACAAAAAACTAGTAAGGAAAGAGAAGATTTGAACAATAGTCTAAACCAGCTGTAGCCCTCACAGGCACCTACAGAGCCCCTCACCCAACAGCAGCAAACACGCATTCTTTGTGAGTGTGCACAGACCATTCTCCAGGCTAGACCACATCTTAGGTCAAAAAACAAGTCATACCAAATTAAAAAATATTGAAATGCAATGTATCTTCTCCAACTGTAATGGAATGAAGCTAGAAATCAATAACAGGGAGAAATGGAAAATTATCAAATATGTGGAAGTTAAATAACGCACTCATAAACCACCGGCGGGTTAAAGAGGAAATCACATGGGAAATTAGGAAATATCTTGAGGCAAATGATAATGAAAATACAACATACCAAAACTTACGGGTGCAGCAAAGGCAGTGCTGAGAAAGCGATGTATAGCTCTAAATGGTTTCATTAAAAAAGAAGAGAGATTTCAAATCAGAGGCTTAACCTCAAAACTGAAAGGTCTAGAAAAAGAAGAGCAAATTAACCCAAAGCGAGCAGAAGGAAGGAATAATATAGATTAGAACAGAGATAAATAAGATAGAGAATTAAAAAATAAAGACAATCAACAAAACTAAAAGCTGGGTTCTTTGAAAAGATAAAAGAAATTGACAAATTTTCAGCTAGACTGAAGACAAAAAAGTGAGAAAGGACATCAACAACTAAAATTGGAAATGGAAAGGAAAACATTACTGCCAACGCTGCTGAAATAAAAAAAAAAGTATTATAAGAAAACAGTATGAATAACAGTATGCATAAAAATTAGATAACCTAGATGAAATGGACAAATTCCTAGGAATATACAAACTGCCTACACTGATTCAAGAAGAAATAGAAGCTCTCAACATACAGTAACTAATAAAAGAGATTGAAACATAATCAAAAATGTCCCCCCAAAAAAGAACCCAGAACCATATAGCTTCACAGAGGAATTTTGCCAAACATTCCAGGTAGAATTTACACCATTCCTGCTCAAATTCTTCTTAAAAATTGAAAAAGAAAGAATCCTCCCTAATTGATTCTATGATGACAACTTCACCCTCCTATCAAAGCCAGATAAAGATACCACAAGAAAAGGAAATTACAGACCAACATTTCTTATGCATTGGGATGCAAAAATTCTCAACACAATGTTAGCACACCGAATCCAAACATGTAAAAATAATTATACACCCTGAGAAGTGGGATTTGTCCCATGTAAGCAAAGACGGCTCAACATAAGGAAAATCAGTTAAAATAGTACATTATGTAAACAGAAAGAAGGAGAAAAACACACAATCATCAACTGCATTTGACTAAATCCAACATCCCTTCTTGTTAAAACACTGAGAAAACTAGCAATAGAAGGGAAATTCCTAAAAATGATAAAGAACACATATGAAACACCCATAGAAACTTAGTGGCAAAAGGTGAAAGCGTTCCCTCTAAAATCAGGAATAACGAGGATAACACGCGTCTTGGAAGTTCTAACCAGAGCACTGAGGCTCGAAAAAGAAATTAAAGGCATCCAAATCAGAAAGGAAGAAGTAAAACTTTACCTATTTGCAGATGACACGATCCTATGTATAGAAAATCCTGAAAAATCAACGAAAAAGCTCCTAGAGCTAATAAATGAATTCAGCAATGTGACAAGGTACAACATCGACATGCAAAAACTGGTAGCATTTCTATGGACTAGTAATGAACAATTAGAAGAAGAAATCAAGAAAAAAAATTCATTTACAACATCAACGGAAAGAATCAAATATCTAGGAATAAATTTAATCAAGGATGAAAAATAATTATACACAGAAAACAGAAAATTACAAAGCACTGCGAAATGAAATCAAAGACAATCTAAGTAAGTGGAAGGACACTCTGTACTCATGGATTTGAGGACTTGATATGGCAAAGATGTCAATCCTACCCAAAATGACTTACAGATTCCATACAATCCCAATCAAAATTCCAACAGTCTTCCTTGCAGAAATGGAAAAGCCCATCACCACATTTATTTGGGAGGGAAAGAAGCCCCTGAATAGCCAAAGCTATCTTAAAAGAAGAATGAAGCCATAGGAGACACACTTCCCAATCGTAAAACTTATTACAAAGCCACAGTAATCAAAACTGCATGGTATTGGCACAGGGACAGACAAACAGAGCCCAGACATCAATCCCCACATTCATGGCCAAGTAATTTTTGACAAGAAGGCAAAGACCACTCAATTGGGAAAGAACAGTCTCTTCAACAAATGGTGCTGGAAAACTGCATCTCCGTTTGCTAAAGAATGAACCTTATGTCACACCATATCCAAAATCAACTCAAGATATATTAAAGACCTAAATTTAAGGCCCAGTACTATAAACTACTCGAAGAAAATGTAGGGAAGCATCTTCAGGACCTTGTTAGGCAGTGGTTTCTCAGACTTTACACCCAAAACATAAGCAACAAAATAAAAAAAAATAGGTAAATGGGACCTCATGAAAGCTAAAAACTTTTGTGCATCAAAGGATTTTATCATGAGAGTAAAATGACAGCCTACACAATGGGAGAAAATCTTTGGAATCCATATATCCTGTAAGTGTTGACTATCCAGAATATATAAAAAGATCCTTCAACTCAATAGCAGAAAGATAAAGATAAAAAAAAATAGGCAAAAGACTTGAACGGACATTTCTCCAAAGAAGATATACAAATGGCCAGAAATCATATGAAAAGCTGCTCAATGGCATTCGCCATTAGGGAATTGCAAAGCAAACCCACAATGGGATACCATTTCACACCCACTCAACTGGCTGCCATTAAAAAACAACGGGAAGAGTTGGAGAGGATACTGAGGAATAGGAACTCTCATCCATTGCTGGTGGGGCTGTCAAATGGCACAGGTGCTGTGGAAGACAGCTGGGAAGTTCCTCAGAAAGTTAGGTATAGAATTACCGTATGACCCAGCAATCCCACTCCTAGGTATATGCCTGAAGGAATTGAAAGCAGGAGCTTGAACAGATATTTGCACATTAATGCATCATTCATCACATTGCCAAGAGATGGAAGCAATCCAAGTGTCCCTTGGCTGATGGGCAGATAAACACAATGTGGTCTGTACGTACAATGGAAGATGACTAAGCCCTAAAAAGGAACGAGCCTTGAAGACGTCAGGCTGAGTGGAATAAGCCAGATACACAAGGACAAATATCGCATGAGCTTGCTGATATGAAATAATTAGATAAGCAAACTCATCGAGTCAGAAGCTGGGATATAGGTTACTAAGGGTCAGAGTGGGGGCTTCCATTTGGGTTGATGGAAAAGGCTTAGCGATGGATGTTGGTGATGGCAGCACAACACTGTGATCAAATTACTGAATGTGGTGAAAAGAGGAAATTTCAAGTTATATAAGTATCACTAGAATAAACACCGCCAAAAAAATCCATAGGAGTGCACAGTACAATGAGCCCTAAGATAAACAGTGGGCTATAGTTAATAGCGCGATTACGAAAATGTGCTTTCATCAATTGTTACAAATGTACCACCCCAGTGTTAGTTGTTACAAATAGGGGGATATGTGGGAACCCTGCATTTTTTGCATGATTGTTGTCTAAACCCACAACACCTCCAAGGAAAAAATAGTTATTGCTAATATTTCAGGAAATTTTCATTTCAGCTGCATGTTGGATCAAAATGCAATTGGCTGCTTAGTAGCCCCTGTCTTGTTTTCCTCTGGGGTCGTGCAGCCCTGCCACTGGGAAAGGGCACATCCACTCTGGAGACTGTTTTTAAAAATAATTTGAAATCTATTATATCTCTTTCAGAAAGTTATCCTTAGAAGTCCTTTTATTCAATCAACAAAAATGTATGGAGAGCCTGCGTGTTTCTGGGAGCAGTGTTTCATATGATTATCAGAGTTTTAAAATTATTTACTCTTCAAAGGAAAATGCATCCCACAAATTGCTAATTTCCTTTTGATGGCTGAAATTCGAAGTTGAGATTTTAGGACGAGAAGCTGAGCCCCTGACAGCCTTCTTGGTCCCTCCTCCACACCAGCCGGTCTCACTGGCCCCTTGGCACCTGCTTCTGAGGTTCCCGGGCTCACTTAGATTCGAGGCGAACCTTGCAGGGCCTCAGCTGCGGGAACCCCGGGTCCCACGGGCAGTGGTCCCTGGAGGGGCCCCGGGCAGGGTGGAGGGGAGGGCGCTCGTCCCAGGGGTGTTAGCTGCCCCAGCGGAGGCGATGTCTCCCTGCCCTGGGCCCTTTAGGCATTGCACTCGCGTACATGTGGGCTCCAAATTCCCTGGTTCCGGCTTTAATCCAGCCCATGGGACTAAAGCCGGAGAAGTTATCCCGGGGGCCTGTGTCCGCGGGAGACGCCTGGCGGGCGGGGTGGGCTGCAGAAGCGCCATCCACCAGCAGTGGGCCAGATCCCTCCAAGCCCTAGGATGCAGCTTCAGAAAGGAGGAAGAGTTGGGGGATAACAAGAGGTTAAGTCAAAGGGGCTGATTGCACAACTGTTTTCTTTTTTAAGCTTGCCACTTACAGTACCTTCTTTGCTGCTTAAGTTTAGCCAAGAGATAAACATTTATTTTTTAAAGACACATCTGGGTTATTCTGGGTCCCTGATTATTCTCATCTGCATCTCACAAAAGTGCAGTTGTGACTCCTATAGAAATCCTACAGCTCCCCTCGGCTTCCAAACAGTCCCAGGGCGCCTCGACCTCTGCTATTTCTCTCTATGCCTGAAGCTAATTCTGCTTTACTCAAATTTCACTTTCATCAGAAAGAAGGAAAAGATCATTTAAAAGGTATTTTGTTTGTTTGTTTGTTTGTTCATTTTTGCATGGGCAGGCACCGGGAATCGAACCTGGGTCTTTGGCATGGCAGGAGAGAATTCTGCCACTGAGCCACTGTCACACTGCCCCATTTAAAAGTTTTGTTCCGACTTTTATGGTAATTCTTATGCTCATTTCTGCATTAGTTTCTGCAAAAAGAAAAAAAAATTCTTTTCCTAATGGAAGTTGGCCGCAGTGCCGCTGCTGGAGCTGGGTTCACGCTCAGGCCCCTTCCTGTGTCCTGAGCCGGCTCGGGTCCCACGGATGGCGGCGTGCTCAGCCTGCGACCCAGGGCCCAACAGGAGAGTGGGCAAAGGAGCTTCGGGCGCCCCGAGGTCACCTCTGTCTTGTGTCTCCATGTCCCTTTGGGGCTTGAACCCTCAGTGGTCAGCATAAGCTACGAGGGCCTGTAGCCTTTGTTGTGGGGTCTTTGGAAACAGTTTTAAAGCCGCGCAACCCTTTTTGCAAGTGAAATCTCATCTGTATCCCAAAATATTATAGGCAAAAGCAAGCTTCTCTGGTTGCAGGGGCCGGGGGGGCGGTTTCTGTGGAGCCCCGGGACCTGGATCGCACAGGGTCAACACATGGCTGGGTCCCAGGGCCTCAGAGTCTTCAGCTGTCGCTTGCACATGTAGAATAAGGGGTGCCCCTGAACTGTCTCCCCACATGCCCCAGACGGCAGCGCCAGGGACAAGCGGCCACAGTGAGTCAGAAAAACTGCACCCGTCCTCTCCTCATCAGCTGGGGAGTGGCCACCGTGGGGCAGCCGGGCCTGGGGGGATGGAAGCCTCGGGTGAGGCGTCCACCACCCAGCGGTGGGGCAGGTGCGCTGGCGCCCAGGTTGACTCAGGCACTCGCCTCTCCCGGGCATCTTGAAGGACCACCAGGCACTGGTCGTCCCTGACTTACCTGCTGGTTGACCTGACACAGGCCGAGGTTCTGGTCATCGCCGGAGCAGGCCACGCGGATGTACTTGAGCCAGCTGCCGGCCCCTGTTGGGTTAGCGTCCATGCAGAACCTCTCACTGCCCAGGTCCTCAGAAATCTGCCAATGAAGAAAGGAAACCCAGGGTCAGGGCGTCTTGCATGCCTGAAGCCACACAGCCAACCTCTGCCTGCCAAGAGGCCAGGCTGTTTGGGGTCTGGGCCCACAGGGCAACATGCCCTCCAGACATGGGTGAGGCATCCCCCCCCCCCCCAACCAGTGCACCTATGCTAGGAGCCCCTGGTCAACTGAGAGAGGGGGGCCAGCTCGTCTTTCCTCACCAGACACATCCCTGCCTGGCCAGGCCATGCAATGAACCGCCAGTGGCACAGACTGTCCAGGGATGCCGTCCACGCGGGAGACAGCGGAGTCCTCTGTTCCCGAGTGTTGGTGCACTGGGCCAGAGAAGAACATTCCGGAAGGTAAAGGTATTGCTGGGGGTGTGGCTGCCTAAGGGCCTGTGTGTGTGTGTGTGTGTGTGTGTGTGTGTGTGTGCGTGCTCACGGTCACGGCAGTTTGCACATCAACCTGAGAGTGAGCAAAGCGTTTCATCTTCTTAGAACTGGAAAGTTTCAGTTT
>PVIY010047697.1:0-17714 GCA_004026745.1 Myrmecophaga tridactyla | reverse complement strand
CTTGAAATGCTAGTGGTAAATGAAAGCGAGGGGTAAGGGGTATGGTATGTATAATCTTTTTTCTCTATTATCATTTTATTTCTTTTTCTGTTGTCTTTTTATTTCTTTTTCTAAATCGATGCAAATGTTCTAAGAAATGATGAATATGCAACTATGTGATAATATTAAGAATTACTGATTGTATATGTAGAATGGAATGCTATCTTAATGTTTTTTGTTAATTTTTTTAATTAATAAAAAAAGTTTATAAAAAAAAATAGCTTGGATTCTTGGGCCAAAAAGAAAACCATTTTAAGATGGAGAGATGCTAAAAGGAATAATTTAAATTATGGAAGTGGTGTTAGAAAACTATGAGGAAATTGTTTAAAAGATATTTTACAAAAAGTGAAAGATTTTTCAGTTAATGTACAAAACACATGACCATCAAACTCAAGGTCTTTCTAACAATACCAAAAATCAATGGATGCAAAATTTGAAAAATTGCATGTGCTTCACTGTAGCTATAATTGAGTCATGTGATGTTCTAGTTTGCTAGCAGCCAGAATGTGTTATACCAGAAACAGAATGGCTTTCAAAAGGGGGAATTTAATAAGTTGCTAGTTTACAGTTCTAAGGCTGTGAAAATGTTCAAATTAAAGCAAGTCTATAGAAATGTCCAAGCTAAGGCATCCAGGGAAAGATACCTTGGTTAAAGAAGGCTGGTGGCATTCAGGGTTTCTCTGTCACCTGGAAAGGCACATGGCAAACATGGTGGCATCTGCTAGCTTTCTCTCCTGGCTTATTTCATGAATCTCCCCTGGGGGGTATTTTCCTTCATCTCCAAAGGTTGCCTGTTGGTGGGCTCTGTAAGAGGCTCCCTCCAAAATGTTTCCACTTTTAAAGGATTCCAGTAAACTAATCAAGATCCATCTGGGATGGGTGAAATCACATCTTCTTCCAATCAAAGGTTAACACCCATAGTTGGGTGGGTCATGTCTCCATAGGAATAAGCAAAAAGCTCCCAGCCAGCAATATCGAATGGGGATTAAAGGACATGGCTTTTTGTCCACCACAGATTCATACCGGCACATGCTATAAAAGAGATACCACTCAATTTATATTTTGAGTGCATTTTATCTCCAAGAACATCCAAATCTATAAAGAATGTTGTCAAACTGTGACTTTAAAAATCCAATTTAAGGCACAGATAATTTAAATCTTTCACATTTATCAAAGAATAATTTCAGTTGGATATGAATAACCTTAGTTTTGTTATGATAGGCAGTGCTCCAGCCATATTAGAATAATAACCTGGATTTAATAGTACTTTTTTTGTGTGTGCTGTATGGTGGAGGGGTGTCACATTTCATTCTTTTTCCATGTAAGGATTCTTTTATTGCAGCACCATTTGTTCAATTTTTGTTTGGTTGGTTTTTCGTTTGTTTGCTTGTTTGTTTGGGAAGTGCATGGGCCAGGAATTGAACCCTGGTCTCCCGCATGGCAGACAAGAATTCTACTACTGAACTACCCTTGCACCCCTGGATTTAATAGTAATTTTAAAAAAGACTAATGTTTCCTTTATTCTATTCTATGATGCATGTTGAAAACATTTGTGCTCAGTTTTATACAACAGACTCTATGAAATGCATCACTGACACATAGTTATTAAAATCTTTCAATATATACGTGTAAAGCTATGAATCGTCACCAATTTATAGAACTGCTGAAAAAACAGAAGGCAATGAATTTCACTAACTTGTGCTCCTTGGTTGAGTCCTGGAAGTTTTACAAAGAATCATGATATTTCAAGATTTTTTTTTCTTTTTTTCTTTACAAATTGAATGTTTTCCAAATATTCAATAATCAAAGAACAAAAAAAATTTTGTTTATGTTTTCTAACTTACATGTACTTTATGCAAATGGACCAAATTTTAAGAGTCAAAGTAAGGAAAAGCTTGTGACCTAGCTACACAGGTAGTAAAATCTACATTGAAATGGAAACTTTTCATAATATAAATCAATAATAATTTTACACATTCTTCTAACATAAATAATATGCCAACGGCTTTCACTGTAAATTGGCTGCAAAAACAAGAAAAAGTTGAAGTCTGTTTTGTAATATTGATCAATTTGTAAATGCTTTTCAAATTATGTCATGCCTCTGAATTCAATGTCAATAATAGAGCTGATAAGAAGAGTTAGTGAATTTACTTAACTTGGACAAACATAATTTTGAAACTGATATGCTTTTGCTTCAAACTAAAATCAGTATTTCCAAAAAAGATGAACCAGTTTTCTCACTGACTTAAAATAAAATGAATTTTTGATCCTATATTCAGTTACTGGGAAACAAGTATGTTCATCTGGTATGTGAATCTACTTTTTCAACTTGCAAATTTAATGAAATCTAAATACACATCAAGTATTTCTGAGACGAAATTTCTATTTCTATTCGTGAATTTCTATTTGAATTTCTGTTTGCTTTAAGTGTAACATGTACACTGGATTCCAAAGTCTTCAGTTAAAAACTATACATCTATAATATCTCATTAACAATTATTTACGCTGATAATATGCTGAAATGATAATATTTTTAATATATGGGATTACCTATGTTAAAGTAAATAAGTAAAATGTTATTTCTCTATTTCTTTTTGCTTATTTAACGCGTCCAACCAAGGGAGAGCGCTGCGCCAAGACTGGCGGACAAGACCTGCTTTCCACCCTACGGCTGAAGGGATCCGCCCCCACAGACCTTGTCCTCGCAGCTGAGACCTGGCCTGGCCGGAAACGCGGGGACTCCTGGGAAAACCCAGGATACCACGCGGCTCGGCCCAGGATACACTGCGGTCACGCCCAAGATGCACCGCGGCCCCGCCCAGGAATCATTGCGGTGGCGGCAGCCGGCGCCTAACGGCGCTGCTCTTGTGGTTTCCTCGCGAAGCTGAATCGGTCGCGGCCTCTGGGGCAGCCTGCGCCGTCCACACGGCCAGAAAGCCCCTTCATGGATCTCTCCTGGTACCTCGTCACTTCGAACTGGAGTTCCAGGGGTTCCGTCAGCAACATCAGCAGCCCCCTGGACCGCATGGTGATGATCTCGTACTTCCTACTGCTCCTGGGCATCGGGCTGTGGGTACGTTGGGGCGCCGAGGGGAGGGTGGGCCCTGGACACCGGGTTGGGCCTCGGACACCGGGTTGGGCCTCACCTCCCATCCTGCCGCAACCCCTCGACTTCTCCTTGCTACGGTCTCTTTTCACCCCCAGACCTTGTCTCAGGTCTCAGCATTGACCCCTTTGCTGTTCCGTGCACAGGTAAATGTGCTCCGTCAGCAGCAAAGCCATTCTTGACCAACCTGCCTGCCCCCACCCCCACCCCCATACACACACAAAGAAAGAAATAGGTCATTTCTTCTTATTCCCGCTGCCTGGAGCCTAAGCAGTTTTGGGGTCATTATGATAATCGCGATGAGAGTAAAAATGGCAATTACCTATTATTAAGCATTAAAGTGTCAGTTGTGTCTTGAGCGTTTTACATGTGTCATCACATCCTCACAGCCACGCTGGGAATCACTATTATTTTCTCCAGTTTCACAGATGACAAAACCAAAGCCCAAAGAGGCAAATAACTGCTAGGAAGTGAGGGAGTTTGTATTCAAACCTAGAGCTGTCTGATATGGTTTCAGAGTTCAGCCACTCTGCCTTGCTAGCAGGACCTCCAAGGTCACCCATATCTTAAGGCTCTAAGTAAGCCCTTTGAATTTGAGTAAAGAACTTATGTGTTCTCTTCGGGTACAAAGCTCTCTTAATAGGGTGGAGACCAGGTCTCCTTGACTCCTGTCTGCCGGCCACAGCTCAGTATACAAGCACTCAGGAAGGTGTCCCTCAGCAGGTGGCCCCTACCCAGAAGGATCCTGCCCATGTTCAAGCAAAAGGTCAGGGGGGTATGAAACTTCAGCTGTGTCAGGGTGTTAGCCCTACCCCTAAGCTGTTAACCACTCGAGGCCTCTGCCAGGCCTGATTCACCAAGCAGGAGTAGGTGGTGATGGTGCTACCGTCTGGTAACCAGTGGACTGATTGTTCCAGTGGCCCCTACCCAGCTGCGTGATGTTTTCGTGCCCACATGTCCTTTACTTTGGGCACTTCACCAGGCCCTGGGCAGGATCTTAAGGTACAGAATCTGGCCCTTCGGTATTTGGTCCTTGACACTCTTTAGGAAACTAACGCTGTGTCCTTGGGGGGGATGGAGAAATGGGGACATTGCTATTAAGAGAATGTTGTCCCAGAAGAGAAAATATAGGCCCTTTATTCCAAATTAAAAAGGGAAATCTCAGGCATTTATCCAGATCATCCAAACAAATGATTATTTCTTGAAGGCTACCCTTCCAGGTGCCTTAGGCAGCTCTCTTGCGAAGTGGGTACCTGTTTGGGGGCCCTCCCCTTAGTGCTGTTTATTGAATTCAGAAGCTCCACACAGTTTTCTCCCCCACCCTCTTGGGACCCAAGTCTCGCTGAGGTCACAGGACTGGTAGCCATCTGGTCACTTCCAAAGGAAACCTTCAGTTCCTTCTGTTCTTCTGGGAGCCATACAACATGCATGGGTATCCAGAATACTTTGAGTGTTTCCTCCTTTATATTATTTCCTTTCCTGTGGTTCTGTTTTTTAAAAAAACATGCTGTTTTTGTTTATGTTATAACATCCTTATTGAGATGTGGCACACATTTAAAGGGTAAAATTTGATAAGTTTGACATATATATATATATATATATGCCTGTGAAACCATCACCAAAATCAAGATAATGAACATATCCATCACCCTGGAAAATTTCCTCATGTCCCTTTGTAATCTCCTGCCTCCACACTCAAGGCAGCTGCTGACCTGGTTTCTGCCACTATAGATTTAGATTCCTAAATCTATGGACAGTACAGTGTCCATTACCCAAGAAAGGGTGCTGCCAGACCAGACAGGGAGTCTGTGGCATTGCCTTTGCAGTTAGACCATAGATGCAGAGGACGCACAGTGCAGGCTGGAAGGCTGGTGAGCGTTTTAATACTGCAGCAGAATGTTTTGCTCCCATCACCACCATCCATTACCAAAACTTTTCCATCACCCCAAAGAAACTCTGATTCAATTTAGCATTCACTCCCCATTCCCTACCTCAGCCGCACCTCCTGGTAAACTGGATTCCAGTATCTAGCTAACTCTGTGAATTTGCTTATTCTGATTATTCTTTGCTTATTCTCATATAAGAGAGATCATACAGTATTTGCCATTTTGTGTCTGGTTTATTTCACTCAACATGATGTCTTCAGGGTTCATCCATGTTGTCACATGTATCATCAGTCCTTTTTATGGCTGAGTAATAGTCCATTTTATGTATATTCAACATTTTATTTATCCATTCTTCAGTGGGTAGACACTTACTAGAGTTGCTTCCGTGTTTTGGCAATTGTGAATAATGCTGCTGTGAACATGAATGTGCAAATATCTGTGCAAGTTCCTGCTTTCAGTTCTTTTTGGTACATACATAGAAGTAGGATTTCTGGGTTATGCGGTAATTCTATACTTAATTTTTTGAGGAAGCACCAAATGATCTTCCACAGTGGCTGCACCATTTTTTATTCCTACCAACAATGAACAAGTATTCCTATTTCTCCACATCCTCCGTAACACTCATTATTTCCTATTTTTTTAAATAGTGGCCATTCTAGTGGTATGAAATGATGCCTCACTGTGGTTCTGATTTCCATTTGCCTAATGGCTAATAATGTTGAACATCATTTCATGTGTTTATTGGCCATTTATTTATCTTCTTTTGGAGAGATGTCTATTCAAGTCTTTTCCCTTTTTTTAATTGTTTACTGTATTTTTTATGTAGAATTGTAAGAATTCTTTATGTATTCTTTATATATTCTAGGTAATAAGGTTTCCAAATATTTTCTCCCATTCTGCAAGTTATTCTTGTACTTTCATAATGAAGTCTTTTCTTTTTTTTTTTTTTAGGGGTAGTGGTGCATGGTTTAGGAATCGAACTCAGATCTCCCGCGTGGAAGGCGGGCATTCTAACCACTGCCCCAATAATGAAGTCTTTTGATGCACAAAATGTTTTAATTTTGAATGAAGTTCCATTTATCTATTTTTCCTTTGTTGCTCATGCTTTTGGCATAAAATCTAAGAAGCCATTGCCTACCACAAGGTCCTGCATATGCTTCCTTATATTTTCTTCTAGGAGTTTTATAGTTTTTGTTCTTATATATAGGTCTTTGATCCATTTTGAGTTGATATGTATATAGTATGAAGTAGAGGTCCACCTTTGTTGTTTTGCATATAACTATCCAGTTTTCCCAGAACCATTTGTTCAAGACACTATTTGTTCCTCTTTGAGTGGACTTGGCATCCTTGTCAGCAGTTGGTTATAGATGTGGCTGTCAGTTCCATTTCATTCATCTATGTCTGTCCTTGTGCCAGTACCCATGCATATTTAGATTACTGTAGCTTTGTAATGAGTTTTAAAGTCAGGAATTATGAGTCCTCCAACTTTCTTCTTCTTTTATGAAGATTCTTTTGACTATTCGGGAACCTTTAGCCTTCCTTATAAATTTGAGGATTGGTGTTCCTATCTCTGTAAAAATGGTAGTTGGAATTTTGATTGGGATTGTGTTGAATCTAACTTGCTCTGGATAGAATTGACAATCTTAATAATATTTAGTCTTCCAACCCCTGACACAGAATATCCTTTTATTTAGGTCTTTTTTAAATTTCTTATGGCAAGATTTTGTTGCTTTCTGTGTACAGATCATTTATATCCTTGCTTAAATTTATTCCTAGATATTTGATATTTTAAGCTGCTATTGTACATGGAAGTTTTTTCTTGATTTCCGCCTCAGAATCTTCATTACTGGTATATAGAAACAGTACTGATTTTAAAGATTTATTTCTTTTTATTTATGGTAAATTGTACATGACATAAAAATGATTTTAACCATCTTAAGTGAACAATTCTCTGACATTATGTAATTGACACTGTGTATCTTTCACTGCTATTTCCACACTATTTTCATCATCCCAAACCAAAACTCACTCTTTTAGCAATAACTCCCCATTCCCTGTCCCCCCATAACCATTATTCTGCTTTCTATTAATTTGCTTATTCTAAGTATTACATATAAAATAAATCATATAATATTTGCTCTTTTGTGTTGGCTTATTTTGCTCAGCACGATGTCATCAGTAATCTAAATATGCATGGGTACTGGCACAAGGACAGACATAGATAAATGAAATGGAACTGACAGCCACATCTATAACCAACTGCTGGCAAGGATGCCAAGTCCAAGTACAGGTTGTAGCATGTACCAGCACTTCACTTCTTGTGCCTGAATGCTATCCTGTTGTTTGGATATACCACATGTCGTTTACCCAATCTTCCATGGATGCACGCTTGGCTCTGTGTTGGCTGATGCTGTCCTTCAGCATTTAGCTCTCCTGTCAAGAAAATCAATCCCAGGCTAATGTAAAGTGTAGGATCCTCTTTGTCTTTTCTGATCTTGTATCTTGCCCTGGGCTTGTACTTGCTCTTGGCCTTAGGAACTCCTCCATCCACAGGAATTCAAGTGCCCCCTCTGTTTATAAACTGTCTCCTCTTTGAGGGTGTTCTGTTTGTAGACATAAGGCAGATAATCCTTTGCCCCAGGCCACTTTGATTCACTTGTTTCTTATACTGGCTTAGATGTCCACAAATTGTTTCTTCCTGCTAGGCAAGTTCTGGGAGGGTGAGCCAGAGACGAGTTTCCGGGTTCAGTCTTGCTCTTTTGGGCTGCCACCCCGTAAGGTTAGCACCAGCGTGCAGCCACCACGGTGGGCACAGGTGGATTACTCTATTCCTCCAGAGGCTGGGCCTGCAAACCACATGGGGGTACGGGCCAGCTCCACTCTGCACCAGGGCATGGGTGAGGAGCCAGCAAGGGACGTCACCGTCTACGTTTTATTTTTCTTTATTAAAGAAGTGGCTATCTAGAACAATCATGCATAAAATGCAGGATTCCCATGTACCACCCTATTATTAACTTGCATTGGTGTGGAACATTTGTTAAAATTGATGATAGCACATTTTTGTCATTGTGCTATTAACTGTAGTCCATGGTTTACAGTAGGACTCACTGTTTGTGCAGAGCGTAGTTCCATGAATTAAAAAAAGTTTATTCTATTACCAAGCATACCATCTAACATTTCTCCTTTTAATCACATTCAGATATGTATATCTCAGTGCTATTAATTACCTTCATAATGTTGAGCTACCATCATCACCGTTCATAACCAAAACATTTCTGTAATTCCAAATAGAAACCCTGTACATTTTTTATTATAGCATCATTAGTAATCTGGGAATCAATAAACAAGCAAACAGAATGATGTCAGAACAACATATGAGAAAATTTGGAAGAAAAAAGCCTATCATTAAATTATTTTTACATGGTAGAAAAGTCTGATACCATAAAAGGTGAACCCTTCTTCTGTAGATGACAAAAATTGTATTTCCTCAAAAGATATAAAAAGCTAACAAGTATAATGTCATTGTCAGAGGTAATCCAGCACGACACATTTGCCAATTAACCTAAACCACCAGGAGCATTAGAAATACCATTCACCATAATCTAGATACTGGGTAATTCTAAAAATTTTAAAACAAACTACACCAAAAACAGATGCTCTTAAAACATTTCATGTTTTCATGGAAGAAATGAGATGCACTGAGAAAATTCTGAACTTCTCTCAGGCCAGCGTTTTGTTGCTGACTAACAGCCAAATGCAGTGCACTGACTGTCAGTTCCAGGAGTTTCTGAAGTCTTGAATGATTCATGTTTTAGGTAAAACCTTATTGCTTCCCTTGATAAAAGTGCTGAAATTGATGGCAATTCAAACAAACTCCAGAGAATCCATGTTTTGTAGAACATTATCACCTATATTATAATGCTTTTACTTTGTAAAATATTGTAATATCCTTAAAATTATGTATAACACCTCAACGTATAATTCCAAAGCTTAAAAAAAATCAGTCCAGAAGTATATCTGTCAATTAATGGACCTTGTGGGGTTTGTCTCTATTGTTTGAGTCATCCCAAGGAAATTGTGATCTATAGAAATCACTCAGTCCATGGTTTGAGGAAATGAATCAAACATACTGTTAAAATTGGGACAAATGTGTGATGTTCTTAATGTACCCCAAATCCCTCCAATAAATACATGTTGGAGATAGCACAAACCAGAAAGCAAATAATAGAAATATGTGTGTGTGTGTGAGGGTAGGAACCACTACAGTAATTCCTTTATATTCCATAAGCCTCTCTAATTGTGCAATTGTTATATATTTGAATGAGAGTTCCAAGCTCTGTTTAAAAAGAAACTTAAACATATACTAGTTAGAATGTTAAAGCCATTAATTATGAAAACTTTATCAATAAACAAGCTTATCAGACTTTTTCACATTTTTCATCAGATGGCATCTGTTAAATATGCCATTACTGTTGCATCCTTTTACATTTTAGATTCTTTTCCTAGAGAAAAAACAAGTCAGTTCATAACAAGTTGATTCTTTTCCTAGAGAGAAAACAAGTCAGTTCATAACAAGTTGAATTGCCCTGGGAAACTTTGTTGAATATCACCTTGTCCATGGGATTACGTTTTTATTTTTTTTATTGTAAAGAAACCCTGTACATTTTAAGCCTTAACTTCCCATTCCATATTCCCACCCCGTCCCCTGGTGACCTAATCTAGGTTCTGACTTTGTGAGCTTGTTTATTCTAATTATTTCAAATCAATGAGAGCATACAATATTTGTCTTTTTATGTCAGGCTTATTTCACTCATCTTGATGTCTTCAAGGTTCATCCATGTTGCATGTACCAGGACTTCATTCTTTTTTATGGCCGAATAATATTATGTTTATATCACATTTAATTTATCCATTCTTCAGTTGATGGACACTTGGGTTGCTTCTATCTTTTGCCAATTGTGAATAATGCCACTGTGAACATAGGTGTGCAAATATCTGTGTGAGATCCTGCTTTCAATTCTTTGGGTTGTATACCTAGTAGTGGGATTCCCAGTCACATGGCAGCTCTATACTTAGCTTTCGGAGGAAACGCAAAACTGTCTTCCACAGTGGCTGCACTACTTTATATTTCCACCAGCAATGAATGGGTTTCTTCACATCCTCTCCAACACTTATTTTCTGTTTTTTAATGGCAGCCATTCTAGTGATGTGAAATGGTATCTCATTGTGGTTTTAATTTGCATTTCCCTGATGACTAATGATGCTGAGCATCATTTCATACACTTTCTGGTCATTTGCATATCTTTGAATAGGTATTCAAAGTCTGTTCAAGTCTTTTGCCCGTTTTTTAAAAATTGGGCTATTTGTCTTTTAGCTAAGTTGGAAGATTTCTTATATTCTGGATAGTAAACCTTTATCAGCTATCTGATTTCCAAAAATTTTCTCCCATTGTGTAGATTGTTATTTTACTTGTAGAATGAAGTCCTTTGAGGCACAGAAGTTTTTAATTTTGATCAGGTCCCATTTATCTACTTGGCTCTCTCCAGATTCTGGCTTGCTTAACACCTCGTGGAGATGTCTGCTGGGCTGCAAGCATCTCCAAACATCTGTGTCTCTGCTCTCTCTGTCAGCTCTGAACGCTCTCCAAAATATTTCCTCTTTAGGGGACTCCAGTAAACTAATCAAGACCCACCTTGAATGGGCAGAGTTGTATCTCCATTATGAAAGGTTACACCTACAGTTGGGCTGTGGAGATAATCTAATAAAAAATATCCATGCTACATTGTTGAATCAGGATTAACAGAACGACTGCCTTGACAAGATTGAATCAGAAATAAAACATGGCTTTTCTGGGACACATAATATTGTCATGATAGCGCAGGGCCCCTGACCCTTCCATGTAAATTTTATAATTGGCTTTTCCATTACTGCAAAGAAGGTTCTTAGAATTTTTATGGGGAGTGCATTGAAACCATAAATTACTTTGGGTAGTATTGACATCTTAATGATATTTAGTCTTCCAATCCATGAACCCAGAATGTCCTTCCATAAACTTAGGTTGTCTTTAATTTCTTTTAACAGTATTTTGTAGTTTCCTGTGTACAAGCCCTTTACATTCTTGGTTAGGTCTACTCCTAGATATTTGATTGTTTTAGTTGCTGTTGTGAATGGATTTTTTTCTTGATTCTTCTTCTTGCTACTGACTGGTGCTGGAAACACTTCTGAGTTGTGGGCGTTGATCTTGTACCCATCCACTTTGCTAATTCCTGTATTAGCTCTATGAGCTGTGCTGTCGATTTTTCAGAATTTCCTGTTTATAGGATCATATCATCTTCAAATAGAGAAAGTTTTACTTCTTCCTTTACAATTTGGATGCCTTTTATTTCTTTTATTGCCCAATTCCTCTGGCAAGAATTTCTAGTACAATGTTGAATAATAGTGGTGACAGTGGGCATTCTTGTCTTGTTCCTGAGTTTAGAGCAAGAGCTTTTATATTTTTTACTATTAAGTAAGATGTTAGCTGTGAGCTTTTCATATATGCCCTTTATCATGTTGAGGAAGTGTGTTAGTTAGATTCAGTTGTCAACTTGGCCAGGTGAGCATACCTAGTTCTGTTGCTGTGGACATACACCAATGGTACGTGAACCTCATCTGTTGCTAATTACATCTGCAGTCAGCTAGGAGGCGTGTCTGCTCCAATGAGTGACGTTTGACTTAATTGGCTGGCGCTTAAATGAGAGAGCGCAATGTAGCACAGCCCAAGCAGCTCTGCATTCCTCATCTCAGCACTTGCAGCTCAGCCCAGGCCTTTGGAGATGCAGAAAGAAATCACCCCGGGGAAAGTTGTTGGAACCCAGAGGCCTGGAGAGAAGACCAGCAGAGACCATCCTGTGCCTTCCCACGTAAGAAAGAACCTCAGTGGAAAGTTAGCTGCCTTTCCTCTGAAGAACTAATGAAATAAATCTCCTTTTATTAAAAGCCAATCCATCTCTGGTGTGTTGAATTCCAGCAGCTAGCAAACTAGAACAGAAAGTGTCCTTCGATTTCTAGTGTTCTAAGTGTTTTTATAAATAGGGGGTGCTGGATTTTGTCAGTTGTCTTTTCTGCCACCAATTGAGATAGCCATGTGATTTTTCTCCTTCATTGTGTTAATGTGGTATATTACATTGATTTTCCTCTGTTGAGCCACCTTGCATACCAGGGATAAATCCCACTTGAATAAGGTATGTAAATTTCTCCCTTTCACGTAACACATTGCTTTTCTCTTGCAGCTTTCAGAGTGTTCTCCTTGTTCTTTGGATTCACTAGTATGGTCTATATGATGGGGGGTGTTTTCATGTTTATCCTGTTTGGGGTTCTCTGGTATTCTTGGTGTGCATATTTATGTCATTTGCTAAGTTTGGGAAGTTTTCTGTCATTATTTCTTTGAATATTCCTTCTGCCCTTTCTTTCTTTCTTCTCCTTTTGGGACTCCCATAAATGCATGTCTTGGTAAGTTTGATGGTATCTGTGCTGGTTTGAAAAGCTGTATGGACCCTAGAAAAGCCGTGTTTTAATCAAAATCCCATTTCGTAAAGGCAGAATAATCCCTATTCAGTACTGTATGTTTGAAACTGTAATCAGATCATCTCCTTGCAGATGTGATTTAATCAAGGGTGGTTGCTAAGCTGGATTAGGTGACGACATGTCTCCCCACCCATGTGGGTGGGTCTTGATAAGTTTCTGGAGTCCTATAAAAGAGGAAACACTTTGGAGAATGAAAGAGATTTCTGAGAGAGCAGAGAATGACACAGCCATGAGAAGCAGAGTCCACCAGCCACAGGCCTTTGGAGATGAAGAAGGCAAACGCCTCCTGGGGAGCTTCATGAAATAGGAAGCCAGGAGAAGAAGCTAGCAGATGACGCCATGTTCGCCATGTGCTCTTCCAGATGAGAGAAGAGCCCTGATCATGTTCACCAAGTGCCTTCCAGATAAGAGAGAAACTCTGCCTTGTGCTCACTATGTACCTTTCCACTTGAGAGAGAAACCCTGAACTTCAGTGGCCTTCTTGAACCAAGGTGTCTCTCCCTAGATGCCTTAAATTGGACATTTCTATAGGTTTGTTTTAATTGGTACATTTTCTCAGCCTTAGAACTGTAAACTACCAACTTATTAAGTTCCTCTTTTTAAAAGCTATTCTGTTTCTGGTATATTGCATTCTGGCAGCTAGCAAACTAGAACAGTATCCCAGAGGTATCTTAACCTATTTTCACTTTTCATAATTTTTTTTTCTGTTCCTCAGCCTGACTCATTTCAATAGATGCCCCTTCGAGTTCACTAATTCTTTCTTCTGCCACCTCCAAAATTCCTCCTGAGAATTTTTTATTTCAGATATTGTGGTCTTCAACTCTGATCTGTTTGGTTCCTTTTTAAAATATCTGTCTCTTTACTAAGATTTTCTTATTGCTCATTCATTGTTCTCCTGATATTCTTTAGTTCTCTCTTTGTATTTTTCTTCATCTCATTGAGTATTTTAAAGATAATTTTATAAAGGCATTGTTTAGTGTGTCCACATTCTGGTTTTCATTAGTGTTTTCTGAATTTTTATCCTGTTCCTTTGGGTGAGCTATCATTTACTGTTTCTCTGTTTGTCTTGTACTCTTTTGTTGCACACTGTGCATTTTAATATTTTAAAATATTAACCCTAGGATTTGTTTCCTGAGATGTATGTTTCTAGACTTTTTAACGAGCTGGTGATAACACACAGATTTTCTTGAGCATGAGCCTCCTGTCAGGAAGGTCTGCCCAAGGTAAATACAGTCTGTGGTTTTCCCTGTTTTTCTGGGCCTGTGTCTTGTTCTGGGCTTTTACTTATTAGCTGTTTTGGAGTTTCTCTGTTTACAGGAGTTTGGTTGTCTCCTCTGTTTCCCAGGAGACAGACCTCCCTCTCCCAGGTGTTTGAAATTGGCAAGCCTTTGCCTCAGACTATTCATCTCTATAGTTTCTTACACTCTTTTTGTCGTTTCAAGCTGCTTTTGCCTGGAGGGCGAATTCTGGCAGGAGAGACCCACCAGAAAGGACTTTCCCAGGTCCATTGTTCCCAGCTGAAACAGCTCCAGGGACCCATGAAAGGGGCACAGACCAACTTAAAGGTGCCCGGGGGAGAGGGTCAGGAAGGGCGCCAGGGGTTTCTTCCACAACTCTCCAGAACTGAGCTGTCAAGACAGTTCAAAGCCCAGCAAATGCCACCCTTAACTAACTGTGCCCCACGCCCGTGAGATAGTATAGCATCTTTAAGTCTCCTCTGCTGTGGCCTTTGTGTGGGACATGTTGAAACAATAGCTGCCCCTGCCTTTATCAAGGGCAGGTTGAAACAATGGCCATCCTCAGAGCCAGGCCCCTCAGTGATCCGAAGTCGCTAATCAGAAGCCATGATCAGTGATCAGCTGTGCCCAACACTAATCTTGGGGAAGAGGATTTTATGTCCCTTTCTGTCACCAGCAAGGTAGCCAGCAGCAGGACTGATAGTAGCCTGCCGTAAGAGTGGGAACTGGGCATCTGTAGCCGCCACATGTTGAGAGCAGTTTACTGGTCTTTACCGTAATTTATCATCCTCTTCCTCCTGCTCTTCCCTGGGTGCTGTATAGTGTTCTGACCTCTGAACTTTCAAAATAGTTGCTCCGCACACTTCCTGCCTGTTTAATAGTTGTTCTACTGGAAGGCTGAGCCCTCAAGCTCCCTACTCCACCTTCTCCTGATCCTCCTAACATTTTTCAGAGCTGTTTTCTCTATTCAGCACTCACTCAGTTACTGCCACCCTTGAACTCTTTTCAACAATTCTGAGGAAGATAGATCTGCAGTTTTTCATAGCTGTTCAAAGATTCTATGGGGGAATGGCACCTGGAGCATCTTACACAGCCACCTTGGTCCAGGCGTTGTCTTTTGATCCCAGCAGGCATCTGTGAGTCAGAGTTGGGACCCTGGGTAAAGAGGACTTTGACACATAGTAACAGGATTGTGGCTGCTCTCCTGAGGAAGACACACATGGTCTGATGTGGCCATCCATTCACTAAACTGTCTCACTCCCAGGCTCTGCCAGAGACCAAGCCCCTGGTTAACTGCTTGGGAGAAGATAAAGTGAAATAGTTTCCCCATGAGTATGAAGAAGTGGTGGTGCTCCTGCATACTCATAGCTGGAGGAGACAGTAGCTCCAGGTGGAGAACCCCGGGCCCTCCTCTAACTCAAGGGGATGGGGTTCTATTACTAAAAAAGAAAGAAGGGTAGAGTAGTTTTGGAAATCGCTTCTCTACATGTTTGACTATAAATGAATGTCATTACGTGAGAAACCTGGGACTTTGGATCAGTTTGTGGTTCCTTGAAGCTGTGTACGTTATACTCCTCTTCTCTAGGCGGTGCTGACAAGCAGTCGTGGGACTGCAGAAGACTTCTTCCTGGCTGGCCGCAGTATAGCGTGGGGACCGGTGAGTAGGCCTTCCACTTGACAGTCCACTTCTGAGGCTGTGCTTACTCATTACTGTAATTTAGATGTCTTATACCCCGAAGAATTTGATTTGCAAAATCAGGAGTGTCCCTTTTCTTACGTAGTTTCTTATCTCAGTGTTTCCATTCAGCTTGGTTCGGTGACCATCTGTTAGGTGCCTGGTGTGTACAGGGTTCCAAGGTAGAAAAGTGAAGTAGCTCATCCTGCCCTCTAGGAGCTCACAATGGGAATTAGACCTGTCTTCAACTCACTCCACTCTATTACTGTGCAGTATTATACGTCTAAAAGGAAGGACATGGGCCAGGTGTGAACAGTGTACTTGGGTTGCTAGACGGAGGTTAGTGGATTGTGTAGGACAGGAAAAGCCTTACAGAGCTGGGATTATTTGAGCAGGAAATTGAGGATTGCTTAGGTGTTCATCAGGTAGATGAGGTGGGATCCAGTCCAGGCACAGGGAGCAGCAGAAGCAGAAGTTTGGGAGTACAGAGCAGCACGATGCTGGATGGTGGGAGACGGGGCAAAAGAGCTGGGAACATTGTCTTTGTTGTTCATTTGTGAAATGACATACTGATTATACAATGTGATGCCGGCTTGAGCCTTCCCATCCCCCTTGCCCTGCAGCAGAGGTAGCTGCTGTGGGGTAGGTAGAGGTGCCTCAAGAGAGGAGGAGGTTGGGACCTAAGCCTGAGCCCGGGCTGCTTTTATTACTTCTTATGTAAAAATATGCATCCATTTTCCTTACTGGAATGTGAAGTGATTTTGGAGAATTGTGTGCAAGAGCCAGATTCTGGTTCATGTGGTCTTTGACCTCAAACTTTAACCTGATCCTCTGGTGAGGATCCGGTTTTTCCCATCTGGCTAACACAACTATAGAGAGAAGCCCTGTCTCTAGAAGAGAAAGTGTCTGTCTTCAAAGGGAAGAGGAAAGTGCAGATGTCCACTCTGATGGTTCAAGACCAGATAAAGTCTTTGCCTGATCATCTGGAGACTTGGGCAAAGGCATTTTACTGGTATTAGCTGTCTGAATTACTGCTTTAATTTTCTCTCTTTATAACCTGGTGTAGGAAGAGGTTGAATATGGCAAGAGAGATGTTTGCGGTGGGCCTCCGACCTTAGTTTATTTTTCAGTGGAGGATGCGAGCAGCATGATCTCTTCCTGAACTGTGAGGCCCCCAGCCTTTTGTCTGAGCCAGTCTTTAGCCTTAAAGTTGTGTTTTCTCGACACAGAAAAATAAGAATCTGCTGCCTGTGTTATCATGTAGAAGCTGTGAGGCTTGGAACACTTTTCAGGAGACATTACATATGTTATGATTTATTAATGTCTTTACTTTGGCTTCTTTTTTCTTTAATAAGATTATTGCTTAATGAAAAAAGGTATCACAGTATTATTAAAGGAAATTGAAATAAAAAAATAATTTTACCCCTTCAACTTTCTTTCTTTTATAGTTTTAGTCAATCAGTGAATATCTGCTGGGTACCAGCTGCTCTCGGCACCTCCACAGTGAGCTCCCCACTGCCGAGGCTGGTGGTCAGGTCTCAGTCCTTGCCTTATGTGACTCAGCAACAGCATCTGAATCCCTTCCCCTTCGAAGCGCTTTCTTCACCTGCTTGCAGGCCTTCCTACTTCCCTTCATTTCCCTATTGTTTAAGCTTGTTAAAGCTGCCAGATGGATAGGTATTAATCAAATGGATTATTTGATTTATCAATACCTATTGAATTAATGAATGATGACTTTTTTAACCTATCTCTTCATTTAATAAGGTGTTAATATCTTTTTAGGTCTATGTAAACATAACATAGATATAGATGGATAATCGATTTTATTTTTATGTGGTTACATAGTATAATCTCATACAGACATTCTATTATTTGTATACCATATTATTGGACAATTTCGACTATGTAACTTTTCAGGCTTATGAAAACTGCAGTGAACATCCTTATTAGTAAAAATAGGTACCATTATTTAAATGCTTGTTATGGGCTGCTTCTAAGATTTTTTGCTTTATATCTGTCATGTCTCTTTGTCTTGTTTAATATTTTGGGCCTTGAATGCTACTTCATCTTATGCTGATAATGCCTATGCTCTTTGTTTACATTTACCTATAAGGTTTTATGATTTTCAACTTTTCCTGGTAACTTGGTTTTAAATGTCTCTCCATTTCAACAGCATAATAACTGGATTTTTAGTTTGGAATGGA
>PVIY010047696.1:0-17707 GCA_004026745.1 Myrmecophaga tridactyla | reverse complement strand
GAACTGCCTGAAAATGTAGAGCTGTGTTCCAGTAGCCATGTTTCTTGGTGATGATTGAACAATGATATAGCTTTCACAATGAGACTCTGTGAATGTGAAAACCTTGTGTCTGATGCTCCTTTTAGCTACTATATCAACAGAAGAGTAGAACATATGGAATAAAAATAAATAATAGGGGGAACAAATGTTAAAATAAATTTAGTTTGAAATGCTAGTGATAAATGAAAGCAAAGGGTAAGGGGTATGGTATGTATAATCTTTTTTTCTCTATTATCATTTTATTTCTTTTTCTGATGTCTTTTTATTTCTTTTTCTAAATCGATGCAAATGTTCTAAGAAATGATGAATATGCAACTATGTGATAATATTAAGAATTACTGATTGTATATGTAGAATGGAATGTTATATTAATGTTCTTTTGTTAAGTTTTTTAATTAATAAAAAAGTTTAAAAAAAAAAGAAGAACGAAGTGGGAGGATTAACACTCTCTGACTTTAAAACCTATTATAAAGCCACAGTGGTCAAAACAGCATAGCACTGGCACAAAGACAGAAGCATTGACCAATGGAATCGAAACAATAGCACAGAAATAGACCAACAAATCTATGGTTAACTGATTTTTGACAAGGCCCTCACATCTTCTGAACTGGGACAAAATAGTCTTTTCAATAATTGGGCATGGAAGAACTGGATATCAATAGCTAAGAGAATGAAAGAAGACCCCTATCTTACACCCTACACAAAAATTATCTCAAAGTGAGTCAAACACCTAAATATAAAGATTAACATCATAAAGCTTCTAGAATAAAATAGAGGGAAACATCTTCAAGATTTAGTAATAAGAGATAGCTTCCTAAACTTTACACCCAAAACACAAGCAACAAAAGAAAAAAATAGATAAATGGGAACTCCTCAAAATCAAATGCTTCTGTACCTCAAAAGACTTTGTCAAAAAGGTGGAGAGGCAGCCAACCTAATGGGAGAAAATATTTGTAAATCACATATCAGACAAAGGTTTGATTTCCTATATATACAAAGAAATCATACAACTCAAGAACAAAAGAATAAACAATCCAATTATAAAATGGGCTAAATATATGAATAGGCATTTTTCTCAAGTCAAATATACATGGCTCAAAAGCATATGAAGAGATGCTCATTTTCACTGGCTATAAAGGAAATGCAGATCAAGATTACAATGATACCACCTCAAGCCTATTAAAAAGCAGGAAACTAGATGTTGGAGAGGATGTGGAGAAACTGGGACACTTATGCACTGCTGGTGGGAATGTATAATGGTGCATCCACTATGGAAAACTGTTTGACATTTCCTTAGAAAAGTAAATATCGAGTTGCCCTATGATCCAGCAATAACACTACTTGGTATATACTCAGCATAGCTGAAAGCAACAACACAGACATTTGCACATCGATATTCATAGCAGCATTATTCACAATCACCAAAAGATGAAAACAAGTCAAACACCCATCAACAGACGAGTGGATCAACAAAATGATGTATACACGTATGATGGAATATTATGCAGCAGTAAGACAAAATGACCTCCTGAAATACATGACAAGATGGATGAGCCTTAAGGACATGATGCTGAATGAGTTCACCAGACACAAAAGGATAGATACTGTATGAGTCCACTTTTATGATCAGCAAAAGGGTATAAACAGAGACTTATAATACAGAAGATGGGGAACTTAGAGATACGTAGAAGCTAGAGATGGGTGAACAGTTAGTTAATGAGGTTGAACTCCTATGTAAGAGAATAGATAAGAGCAAAGGTGATTCTTTAATGGGTCTAGAAGTAATATAACCATATTGAAGATGAACGAGATTGAAAGGGGTTTATAGACCTACATGTCCCACTGACTCACACTAGAAATATGAATGTGTTCTTGTATGAATTACTTCAAAGATATGATTCTTGTGTAAAGAGTGTTTAAGTCCAGGGTATGGGGGGAAACTGCTATTGCATGCTACGAGTTATGTTCAAAAGGAAACATCAGCACTACCACAGCCACAGCAGAGGTAAATAATTGGGTGAGGGACAAGAATTAAGAGGAGGTTTAGATTTCCTATTTGGCAAGGGTGTGTTTATTGGTTTTCTTTCTCTTGGGAACACTGAAATTATCTAAAATTGTGAATGTTGATGGACTCTGGACTTTGGGCCCTCTAAATGATGCCTGCTGAATGCAGATGGCTGAAGGATGCACTGACAGAGAAATAGATTGGCAAACAATGGTGTACACTTATGAACGAAGGTTGCACTACTACAAAAAAGGAGAAATGTGAGGCATGCAACAATGTGAATGAACATGTGGGGCATTTGGTAAGACAAAGTAAGACAGAAATAAAAAAACAACAATGGTATGGTCACCTTTAGAATATGCTTATGAGAAAATAAGCCTAGACTGTAAGCTTTCAGAGCAGACACATTAAGTCCGGAGTGGTGATTACTATTTCTGGATTTTCAGAGGCTGTTTTATATATATAACCTGATATTTAGAGATAAAAATAGCCAAACAGATTGGGGTTAAGGTAATTCAGAGCATAGGGGTAAGGAAGACAGTGTCTATATTTTAGAACTGCACATACTCTTTGAGACCAATGGAAGAAAGATTTATTTGATCTGGAACTGAAATTTTCTGTACTGCATAATCTTATTAAACCTATCTGTATAGCTCATTTGAACAACTGAAACACAGGAAACACAGAATAAGAAAGAGGCCCTTTAATCCTGTATAGATTATTGTAATGCCTGGAAACATCCTAGAGTATATTAAGCAGTTAGTCAAAAAGTATTGGCAATGTCCCTTGAGGGAGGGAAGAAAGAATATGACACTATTAAACCGTACCATCAGAGAATCCCCTGATATATGTCAACCTTTAGGGATATCCAAATCAATAGGCCATGCCCTCAATCATGAGGCTTACTCTGGTGAAGCCTATGTAGGTAGTGGAGAAGCTTAGACTACCTATAGGCATGCCTAAGAGTTACTTCTGGAGGACCTCTGTTGTTGCTCAGATGTGGTCTCAGTCTCTCTAAGCCCAACTCTGCAAGTGAAATCTTTGCCTTCCCTGCTACATGGGACATGACATCCAGGGGTAAAAGTCTCCCTGGTGACATGGGAGATGACTCCCAGGGATGAATCCAGACCTGGTACCATGGGATCAACAATTCCATCCTGACCAAAAGGGGGGAAAGAAGTGTAATTATAAAGTATCAGTGGCAAGAGAGTTCAAATAGAATCGAGAGGCTACTCTGGAGGTTGCTCTTACACAAGCTTCAGGTAGACCTTGTACCTATCATAACCTGCCAACCCCCAACCAGGACCATTCCAGCCAATTCTGAGGAATACCTAGGGCAATATATAAGATTTCACAAGGGTTCCAGGCACTAGAGTAACTTTCTAGAAATGTGCAACCTCCACATTGTTCCCTGGTCCAGATAAGTCCTGAAACCTAGCCCAGCCTCTCCAGAACATCAGATAGTTCCATCTCCCTACCCCCTATTAGTGACAGACCCTTCCAATATCAAAAATTTAGAACTCTCATAGCCCAAACAACCTCAAGGAGAGGTATGGAAAGATCAAAGGTAGGTGATGGTGAAATTATACATAGAAGATAGGATTTAGCAAATGAATATGAATGCTGAATCACTAAATTGATATCTCTTTTAGTCTCCAGTATTTTAGAGCAGCTAGAAGTTAAAATCTAAAACTGTGAAATTGTAACCCATGTCAAAGTCTGAAATATGTTCGACAAATAATTGTGGTGCTGTTCTTTGAAATTTATAGCTTTTTTGTATATATGTTATTGTTCACACAAAAAAAGGAAAAAGCCGATTGTGATGATAAAAAAGTATTTAAGCCCTCTACCCTCCTTTGTTCTGGAGCAGCCAGAGGGAAAAATATGAGAGGATCATATTGTAGCCCATGACAAAGTCTGGCATCATTCTTATAACCACTTGTTGAAGAGTGCTCTGAAAATTATTGCTTTTTTATTTCTTTGCTTTGTATATATGTTATACTATACAATAAAAAAAAGTTAAAAATAAATAAATAAATAAGTAAACAACAACAACAACAAAAGTAAAATGAAGGAGAGGGCAGTGAGATGGTGGCTCAGTGGCAGATTTCTCGCCTGACATGCCGGAGACCCAGGTTCGTTTCTTGATGCCTGCCCATGTAAAAACAAATGAAGGAGAAATTAAGACACTCAAAATAAACAAAGTCTGAGAAAATTCATCATTAGCAGACTTTATCTACATGAAATACTTAAGAGATTCCTTCAGGTTAACATACATGAAGAAATCAAAAGTAGCAGTAAAGGTTATATATAGGTAAGTATAAAGGACAGTGCAAATGTATCCTTTCATTATCCTATTTGATTTAAAAGACAACTGCACAGAACAAGTATTTAACATCTCTGTTGAAGGGCACACAAAATATAAAGATATAATGTGTAATAATAAGTGCATAACTGGGAAGAATGGAAAAATATGAAGATAATTTTTATATAATAAACAAATAATGAGATAATTAGAACTTTTTGCAAATCAAAAAAATAAATGATCAGGAAAATGTGAAACTGAATCAGATCAGAAGACAGGAATATATTTCTGATCTTCTCAACTACATCAAACAGGGTAGTATTTTTTTTCTCTCATTCAATGATTATAAATTCACGGCAAAATATTCCTTTTGCTTTCTGTGGGTGTACTGTAGTTTAGTTAATTTTTTTTTTTTTGGAAATTTTTGAACCAGAAATCTAAACAATTTTTCCTCTGAAAAAGGTAGAAACACAGGAGATTTCCTTGCCGTTGATCTGTGCTCTATTGATCCATTAGCATACTGAGATTTCATTATCATGGAGTATCTGGCAATAACCAAATCTGCCTAATCATCCATCAAACCATTCACAGTTTTCATAATTATTGTACACCTACATTCAGAAATTGACATTTTATGTTTATATGATATTTACTCCATTCTGCCAGAACCATATGCAGTGTATTTAGTAGTGTTTTAATGCCTGATTTTATGCTTTGCCCATCATGTATACTTTTCCAATGTAATAGGTTCTAATTTAATCTTTCATTAAAAAAATAACTAATTTTGGCATTTAAAACATTTTTAAATCATATCTTTTTCCAAAATAACAATTCACTGATCAATATAATTCAGTTGTGATTGAACAGTTAAACCTTCAGTAAGCAACAGTCCCTCAACTACCAGCAAAGGAACACAGGGCAGTGACTGTTGTAATACATAAGAAAAGGGGCAGAGATTAGATGAAGTGAAGTTTCTGATATTAGACAGAAAAGTAGTAAGTGATGTAAATGGGATAAACAGTTTTTCTGACTTTGAAAATACTGGCTATACTGCAATTCACTCACATTTGAAGCCGATTTATAATATGTAAACCAATAATCTAAATTATTGGGCATAAGCAGTCACACTAGGTCATTTGTGACAACTGTGTATACATGTGTATTTTTATGCTAATACACCCACAGACACACTCACACTCATATGCATACTAGGTAGCTTTATGGTTAGGAAGATTCTGGAGATATTTTATATGAGTTCAAATCCTAGTTTACTGTGTCAAATTTAATTTTTATTTATGCTTTCTGTTCCTCATTTTGCCCATTTCTAGAAGGATGTAACAATAATATCTTTCTCATGGTGTGCTATCAGGTTTAAGTGAAATAATTCCCATATGCCCTAGGGAAAGTGAAGTTTTCAATTGTTGTCAGATATAGCAGTGCCTGGATACCTGTGCACACATGTGCACATGGAATGCCATAATAGATTTAACCTTTATTTTACATAACAATCACCAGTCATTCCTTCTGTTCATCATCTTCATCTCCATTTCAAGCTTTTCTACTACTCATCTGCTATAACAACTAAAGAAAAAGCAAAAAAAAATCCATCTATCCATCCATCCAACCATCTATGCATCCATTCATTCATCCATCCATCCTCATAAATATACATACATATTCAAATATTGCCATCTGAATGTTATGCCCTCAGGAAAAGTAGCTGTGTATTATAAATAAATGTATTACTAATTTGGAGTCCATTAAGCTATACAAAAGTTAAAAGAACTTAAGGATAGGGAACAAGCATACTGATTCAGAACACATGTAAATATGATACCAAAACTCTTCATGGCTCTATGAACAGAAGGCAAGATCACCCTTTCCACATGTATGGGTTTGTCCTCCCTCATGGCCTGAGATTTCCTGACTCCAGACCTTAGCTTCCATGGTTCTGGCTCTGAAGTAATTTTTCCTTCAATTTGTCCCTTTTTTGTCACTTTTAGTTCAGGACCTAAATGATAGTGATTCCATTTATACAGATCCCACAACAATCTTATTGGTCTGCTATGCAGTGTACTGGGATCATGCCCATCAGACAATAGGACTTTCCACAAATCCTTTCTGGATCATTCCATCTCAAATCCTCGCTTGTCCTATAATGACTGACTGCTTCTATGTTTGGTTAAATCCTTATGTGTGATGATATTCTCTGGGGTCTCATTTTCTGGAAGCCAAAATTTTCCAGACATCAATTTCTGATTTCTTTGTATCTAAAGATACAACGACCTAAAATTGTGGAATTATGCCAAACTCTGATATCTGTTCTACAACTAATTGTGATGTTGTGCTTTGAAATTTATTGGTTTTTTTATACATATGTTATTTTCCCAAAAAAGAAAAAAAGTCCATTGCAAGGATAAAAAGAATATTTATTCCTTCTATCCTCCTATGTTCTGGAGGAACTAGAAGAAAAACTCTGAGAAGATCATATCATAGCCCATGACAAACACTGGGATCTGTCCTGTAACTACTTGTTGAAGAGTGTTTTGAAAACTACTGCTTTTTTCTCTTTGCTTTGTATATATGTTATATTGTACAATAAAAAGTTTTTAAAAAAAAAGCAAAGGAAAAAAAATCTGCCTTCCATCCAAAAGCAATCAATAATTTTGCCAATTTTTTGGTCCTTTTAAAAAAGGATCACCTTCCTTCCATCTTACAAAAATACATGCATTGTTTCTAAGGCCTTTTCAGAAGTATTTTTAGAATTCACATTTCTCTCAAGAGTCTCTTCAAAGCATTCTAGGCTTTCTCTACCAAGTTCCATACAACTCTTCCAGAATCTTCCTCTTATCCACTTAAAAAGTCATTCCAACATGTTTGATATTTGCAATTCACAGCAGCACTCCACTTTTCCAGTACCAAGAGCTATTCTAGTTTGCTAAAGTTGCAGGAGTGCAATATAGCAGAAATGGATCCGATTTTATAAAGGGGATTGATTAAGTTATAAGTTTACAATTCTAGGGCCTTAATAATGTCCAAACTAAGACATCCAGAAAAAAAAAACCTTGACTCTGAAGAAAGCCTGATGTCTATCACATGGGAAGGCATATGCCTGGTGTCTGCTCGTCCTTGTTTCTGTTTCTATTGTTCTAATTGTCTGTGGGTCCTCACTTAGCTACTCTGGGGCAAAACTCTGAGTTTTATCTCTTAGATTAGCATCTCCTAGAGCTGGAGATTTCTTCTCCCCTGACTTATGAGTTTAAACAACTCTCTTGGCTCCTTCTTCATCTCCAGATATCTGTTTCTATGCCTATCTCTGAGCATCTCTATCAACATTCCAAGCATCGACAAATGTTTGAATTTGAGATTTCTCAAAAATGTTTCCCCTTTCAAAGGACTTCAGTAAACTAATCAAGATTCACTTTGAATGGGTGGGGCTTGCAACTCTGCAGAAATAATCTAATCAAAAGATTATACCCACATTTGAGTGTGCTATATCTCCATGGAATCAATGTAATAAAAAAGTTCAACCTTAAATAATATGCCTGCCAAAAGATTGCATTAGGATTGAAAGATCATGGCTCTTTTGGGTTACATAACTAAAATTTCAAACCAGCACACTAGATAAGGAGTAAAACAGGATGAGAAGTAGGTTAGTGATCATATGACTGAGATTGAGAGAATGTATAGAGGTTACTACAGGTATGATGTTTACATTTATATAAGGTAAGGTAGACCTAAATATATGGAATGCCTATATCTAGACCTTATGCTGAGCCCAGATTTAGAGATTTATGAAATCCAAGCAGGCCCTGGGGTTAACTGAAACTGAATTAATGAGCATTTAGTGATTAAATATTTTTCTTAAATAGAGAGATAGACAAATGATAGAAAGAATCTTTCCTTCTCTACATCTGAAGTTCATATGTCTGATTAATTATTACAACCCCCCTACACATTTGAATTTTATTTACTTTTCTTGAAAGAACTGGGATAATGTGTAAAATAAGTTTTAAGCAATATTACATTAGAAACACTTTTCAAAGGAAAAGTTATGGTATTCCTCTCACCAATACATATTATTCTATATTCTGTTCAAATTTATGCATGTTCAATCCTATTACTATAATGAAGTCATAAGAGAGTGTGTGAAAAGATTTTTTAACTCAAACATACACTCCCAAAGGAAGTTTCATGAACTATACAAATTGAAATGGAATGACTTTATTCTTCAGATCGTTTTAGACTTCTGGAATGTACATACAGTCAGCAAGGTAAATGACATGTATATTATATACTAGGAAGTAGTTATTAACATCATGTCTCTTAAATGACTTTCCAGAAATGAAAAACACTTGCCCCTGTTTTTACCTTAGTAATTTGGCTCTCTCCTCAGCAATCTCTTCAGGGATCCTTTATGTCATTGTTCCTCAGGGTGTATATGAAGGGATTAAGAGTGGGAGTCACAATTGTGTAAAAGAGTAAGAGGAACTTGCCCTGGCTATGGCCATAGGATTGCTTTGGTTGGATGTAGATGGCTGAGATGGTCCCAAAGAAAAGTGACACCACTAATAGATGGGAGCCACAGGTCCCCAGGGCCTTATGCCAAGCTTAGACTGACTTAACTTTTAGCAATGTTTGAACAAGTCCACAGGAGACAAATATCAAGATCATTGGAAGAAGGAGCAGCACTAATGCGGCCACAAAGAGCTGAATATCATTTGCATGGATGTTAACACATGCCAGCTTTATCGTGGCGGGCACCTCACACAGGAAGAGGTGGAGATGGCGATGCCCACATCAGGGAAGTCAAAGGGTGATAGTGCCCTGTTGAGAGTGTTTCCTACACCACTGAGTCATGCTATTCCTGCTAAGGCCTTGCGGAATGGTGGGTACATGACAGAAGTGTAACTGAGAGGTTGGCACACAGCTGCATAGTGGTCAAATGCCATGATAGTAAGGAGAACACATTCAGTGGAACCCAGCGAGAGGGACACATAGAGTTGTATGGCACAGCTGGTGGTATGATGGTCTTGGCTGGTCTCTTCAGGTTCCACAATAGCTGGGGGGCAATGCTGGTAGTAAAGCAAAAGTCAAGGAAGGAGAGGTTTGTGAAGGAGAAACACATAGGCATGTGGAGTTTGGAGTCCAGATAGGAGGCCAGGATCATGGCTATGTGGCTGATGAGGTTCACAGGATAGGATATCAAGACTACCACAAAAGACTACTTCCAATTGTGGCTGATCTGAGAACCCAAGCAAAATCAGTTCTTCCCCAGAGGTTGATTTTTTCCATTTGCCTATTATAGTAAATAGAATAAAGATATTGGGAATCAAATTAAGAATATATCATTTCTTTTATTTATTTATTCGAAGTATAATTAATGTAATATTTGAAGTAAACTTAAAGATGAGCTTATTTTTTCTGGGTATTCATGGAGTAATTGTTAAAATGGTGTCCTTAGGGTGCATGGGTGGTTCAGTGGTAGAAGGCTCACCTTCCATGCGGGAGACCTGGGTTTGATTACCAGACCATGTACCTAAAAAAAAACGGTGTTCTTAAACAAAGGCACTCTTTTGCATTAACATTTTTATTTTGTCTCAGTCAACATTTAACTATCCTCTTTCCTTCAAGGTGAACATCCCTTTTCCCCATTTCCTGACAAATATTAAGAGAAAAGTCCCCAGTATGAGCATCCATACAATATTATTATTTAGAAGGACAAAAAGACATGGAATACTGAGACTATGAAAATACTAAATAGACCATGTATGATGAGTGTCCTTTGTTACAGAAATCAGAATATAGAAACGTGGAGAGAAGTACATGCTGATCAAATATAACTATTATTGTTAGTGAATTATTATTTACTGTACTAATTAATCATTTCTTACTGATTTGCAAAGCCAGATTTATGATATTTGATCATTTCAGACACATGTATTTGTATTTTAAAATTTGTTTCTTGTATACTAGAGATATATCTAGTAATTGCATTAATACATGCATTTTTTTTCTATTTGATATTTATGGCTGTTGCTTTTTGGTCTGAATTTCATATGACTATGATTTTATAAAACTTATGTAGGCCCATTTTTCATAATTGTTATCCAACTACTGTTTTAAAATTGTATTTGACAGTGGTGATGTTTATGGTTTATGTTTCAAGTTCACCAAGCTATATTATCACATTATTAATTCAAACACTGACAGGTGTTGCTTGATGGTCTTTTGTAATTATTTTTAGCATCTACATTTAGTTAATTCTGGATGACCTTCAGTGATGTGGATGGCCATCATCCAATCACTTAAAAGCCTTAGAAAGTACACTGAGGATTCCCAGAGAGAAATTCTATCTCAGGGTGGCAGCATCAAATCTTACCTGCCTATATTTTTCTACTTGCTAGTCCCCCACAATTGCATGAGTTAATTTCTTTGAGTAAATAAATCTCATATTTTACATATATTATATAGAGAGAGACAGAGAGATCTTTATGGAAAGTCTTGCTGAATCAAAAGAAAATTAAAATTAAAAATATATATATGCTGAATATTACCCAATAAACATAACACTAGATTTTGTTTTCTGTTAAATGTTGTTGTCTAATGGACTAACTTCCCCTTCTGTCCCCTGGTATTTCAAAAATCAGCAACACTTAAGCAATGGAATTTATTCTAAATATTTCCTTCCTCTTTTCACCATTGGGAATTTTGATCTGTTGTAACATTCTTGAATTCTGAAGTAAATTTCACATGACAGTGGTGCATTATTCTTTTACTTCTTATTAAATTTCAGACAAAGTATTTCCATTATGATCTTCTGTTCATATGCACAGACAATATTAAATTCTATTTGTATTTTTCAAGTACTTTGTCAGCTTCCACAACAGTGTAATGCTTGTAATAATGAAATTAGAAATTTTAATAGATAATTAGATGCTGTTACAATAATAATTAATAATTAAAAGTAGGAAGTAGGATAATAAAGCAGAAAACTTTTTAAAACAACATTTTAAAATTCAAAAAATGTATTTGAATGATTATACAATTAAGGCAGCAATCTGTTTTCCATATATGGGCAACCTAAATTTTGTTAAAGTGAGCATTTTCTACAAAATAGTCAATATTGATACTTTTTATTGAATAATAAGTTATGTCTTTGTATTATTTAAGCTGTCTTTATAAAGTTCTTATATAAAAAAGGTCATGAGAATGATATAAATAGAGCTAAAGTACCCCAAGACCATGGAAGCCTCAATGAGTCAATTCTCCCTCAAACAAACTATTAAGTATGTGGTTTCCAGAAAAAGAATTGTGGTAAATACAATTTGTATTGAAATGTAGTTTTTAAAAAATCAACAAAAAATGATAGAATTAGGTTTAAATTTGATTCTGAGCTAAAATAAGAAAAATACAAAATACAATAAAAAGGAGTTGATTTGGGCAGTGTGACAGTGGCTCAGTGGCAGAATTCTCACCTGCCATGCCAGAGACCTGGGTTCAATTTCTGATGCCTGCCCATGCAAAAAGCAAAAGGAGGTCTTTCGAGGAAAAAATGAATCCACCATACAGATCACAGAAAATGTGAACAGAACAACCTCACTCTTAGCATCCTCATCTTCCCTGATCTGGATGAATTAGCTTAATAATTACGCTGCATGGTTTACTTGCTTCATCTCACCTAATCCCATTTCAAACTCTGAGGAAGTTATTATTTCCACTTTACAGATAAAGAAACTGAGGCTTAGGCAAGTGAATTGTCAATTCTTTTAAAAGGAATAAGAGCCTGTTCCTGATTTGACCCTAGGGGGTTCAGGTTTAGAAGGCTGAATTCATAAGCATCCCTTGTAGGAGGGATGCAGGCAGACTTGAAATGGAGTAGGTTTAGCATTATGGTGATAGTAAAAGATGGTCATTTAATGTTCAACAAAATTAATGAACCAGAATTTTGGTTTTCCAAATGTGCACACAAAGCCTAAAATGCATTGTACAATGTTATCTTGTTTTAGAAATCAGAAAGGTAAGAAAAAAATAGAGGGTGAAAAATATGAGAGATTATTGGTTGTTTTGAGTGGGAAAAATCTACTTATGTCTGTAGCATGCAATTAAGTGAATGATCAAATGCATCCCCTCCTTTAGTTTCCAAATTCTATTCACCGAATTTGATTGCTTTTACACAGAGGTAAAGATAATAATGTAGAAAAGGGCAAAGATTTTTCTTTACCTCCAAATATGATTAGCCTAATTATTATATATTAGCATGATAAAGTTTAGTTTTCATAAAGCATTTAGGGGATGAGAGAAAGATCTGTCTCCATGCTCTCCACAGTTTCTTTTAAATCATGAAATCTTCAAATGTACAGAATTATCAAAAGCCTGTGGACTCACCACCAAATATGCTAAAGGTTATCATTGCTTTGGAAATAAATCTCTTTTAAGAACAAAACAAAATAAGATACAGTGAAGGCTCTATTTGTTTCATATCCCCAATCCATGCTCTCCATCATGCCAGAAAAACAACCCTTTTTCTAAAGCTAATGTGTTCTCCTCCCAACCACTTTTATTTTATCACAGAGGAATATGTTCACAGTGACATATAGTAATGCTCTTTAAGTTATTAAATTTTCCTTAGGCAGTTGTTTTGAAACTATTTTCTCACTCATAATGTTTTTGTACTAATCTGTGTCCATACATATATATTATATGGCATTCTTTTTTTAAGGACATGGCACAAGTAATTTATTCCTGTTTTGGGTTCATTTCTAATGTTGTTTAAATAGGAATATTTAGATTATTTTCAGGTTTATTTCCTACCAAAACCTACAAGGATGTATTTTTGTTTTGTTTTGAGCATATGTGCATGGTTTTCTCTTTTAGATATACATTAGAATTTGAAGATATGAGTACTGAGGCAATGACTCCCAGGGATGAACCTGGCCCTGGCACTATGGAATCAACAATCCCCTCCTGACCAAATGGGGGGGAAATGTAATAAAGATATCAGTGGCTGAGAGAGTTCAAGTACATTCAAGAATCTACTCTGGGGGTCAATCTTATGGACGCTTCAATTAGATATTGCTACCAATCATAGCTAACCAAACCTCAACCAAAACCATTCTGGCCAATCAAATGACCACCTAGGGGGTTATATAAGATTCTACAAAGGTTCCATGCACTAGGGTAACTTTCCAGAAACCTAGAACATCCAGATGGGTTCCTAGACCAGATAAATCCTAAATTACAGAGAAGTCAGCCTCTCTGGAACATCAGCTATTTCTATCACCCTATCCCACTTATCGACAGCACCTACCCAACATGAAAAATTTAGAATGAGCATAGACCAAATACCTCTGAGGAGTGGGAGAAAGATGAAAGGACATGGTGGGGTTATACAGAAAAGTTAGGGTTTAGCAAATGAGTATGATTGCTGAATCATTTGATATTTCTCTTAGTATCCAATATCTTAGAGTAGCTAGAAGTAAAAACCTAAAATTGTGGAATGGTAACCCATACCAAGCTCTGAAACCTGTTCTACAGCTAATTGTGTCAATACGCTTTGACATTTATTGCTCTTTTGCATACATGTTATTTTTCCACAAACAAGAAAAAAGAAGTCAATTGTGATAATAAATGCACAGTTCTATGGAAGATTACATGGTATGTGAATATATATATACAATAATAAAATAAAAATAAATTCCACATCTTCCAGAAAAAAAAAGTGCAAATAATTCCAAATAGAATAAATCCAAACAGGCTAACTGTAAGACACATACTAATCAGTCTGTCAAATGTTGAAGAGAAGCAAAAAAAAAATCCTGAAAGTGACAAGAGAAAAACAATCTAGTACATAGAAAAGAAACCACATAAGACTGAGTTTGGGCAATTCAACAGGCACTATGGAGGTGAGAAGGCAGTGATATGATATACCTAAGAACTTGAAAGAGAAAGACTTCCAGCCAAGAATTCTGTACCCAGCCGAATCATCCCTCAAAAGTGAGGAAGAGATTAAAAATTTCACAAACAAATGCTGAGAGAATTTGTCAACAAAAGGGACCAGCCCTACAAGAAATACCAAGGGAAATTCTCTTAGATGAAAAAAAAAGACAGAAGAAAGATGTCTGGAGGAGGGCGCAGAACTGAAGAGTACCAATATGGGTAACTTAAAGGATAAAAAGAGAAAGAGGGAAGAGAATATATAGATCTGAGAAATAAAATCCAAAGGATAAGATGTTGAATTCAAGATATGCATTTACAGTTGTAATTTTAAATGTTAACAGGCTAAAATTACCAATTAAAAGATGCAGATTGCCAGAATGGATTAAGAAATATAATCCAGCTATATGCTGCTTAAAAGAGACTCGTCTTAGACACAAGGATACCAGTAGATTGATAGTGCAAGGATGGAAAAAAGATGTTCCATGCACGTTGTCACCAAAAGAAAGCAGGAGTAGCTATACTAATATGAGATAAAATAGACTTTAACTGTAGACATTATAAGAGACAAAGAAAGACATTACATATTAATAAAAAGGACAATTCACCAAGAAGAAATAACAATCATAAGTGTTTATGCTCCCAGTGAAGGAACGCCAATGTACATGAGACAATGGCAAAACTGAAGGGACCGATAGATGTTTCAATGATAATAGTAGATTTCAATACACCACTCTCCTCTGTAGATAGGAGAACAGGACATTGGATCTACAAGTAAATAGAGAACTTAAACAATTTGATAAATAATTTAGGCCTAATAGACATATATAAGTCATTACACCCCAAAACATCAGGATATACATTCTTCTCCAGTGCTTATGGGACAGTCTCTAGGATAGATCATAAGCTAAGGCACAACACAGGTTTTTATACTTTGAAAAAGACTGAAATAATTCAAAACACTTTCTCTGATCACAATGGAATGAAGCTGGAAATCAATAACCACCAAAGAACAAGAACTTTCACAAAAATATAGAAATGAAATAATGCACTATTAGACAACCAGTGGGTCAAAGAGGAAATTGCTGGAAAAATTGGTAACTATCTGGAGGCAAATGAAAATAAGAATGCAACATATCAGAACTCCTAGGATGCATCAAAGGCAGTGCTGAGAGGAAAATGTATTGCTCTAAATGCCTATTAAGAAAGAAGAGCAAAAGTTGAGGACTTAAATGCTTACCTGGAGGAACTAGAGAAAGATTAGCAAACCAACCCCAAAACAAATACAGCAGGTTTAAAGTAGAGTTAAATAAATGGGAAAACAACAGAACAATGGAAAGAATTAATAAAGCAAAAGTTGGTTCCTTGAGAAAATCAATAAAATTAAAGGACCCTCTAAAAAAGCCGACAAAGAATAAAAGAGAGAGGACACAAATAAACAAAATCAGAAATGAGAGGGGTGTCGCTACCACAGACTCTGAAGATACACAAAAATCATAAGAGGATGTTATGAAAATCTATAAATCAAAAAACTAGACAACTTAAATGGAATGGACAAATTCCTGGAAACACATGAACAATCTACACTGACTCAAGAAGAAATAGAAGATCTTAACAAACTAATCACAAGTACAGAGATTCAATCAGTCATCAAAAATCTTCCTACAAAGAAAAGCCCAGGGCCAGATGGCTTCACATGTGAATTTTATCAAACATTCCAAAAGAATTAACACAAATCCTACTCAAACTTTTCCAAAAAATTGAGGAAAATGGAACACTGCTTAACTCATTCATTGAAACTAAAATCACCCTAATGCCAAATCTGTGTAAAGATGCTATAAAAAAGGAAAACTGCAGGCCAATCTCCTTATTGGATATAGATGCAAAAATTCTCAACAAAATACTAACAAATTGAATCCAACAACACGTTAAAGGAATTATACACCATGACCAACTGGAGTTTATACCAGGAGTGCAATGGTGTTTCAACACAAGAAAATCAATTAATGTAATATAGTTCATTAACAAATCAAAAGGGAAATATCACATGAACATCTTGATTGATGCTGAAAAAGCACTTGACAAAATTCAATATCCTTTTCTGATAAAAACACTTCAAAAGGTAGAAATAAAAGGTAATTTCCTCAATATGATAAAGGGCATATATGAAAAACCCTTAGCCAGCATCATACTCAATGGTGAGAGACTAAAAGTCTTACCACTAAGATCAGGAATGAATCAAAGATGCCCTCTGTCACTACTATTACTCAACATCATAGTAGAAGTTTTATCTTAGAGCAACCAAGCAGGAAAAAGAAATGAAAACCATCCAAATTGAAAAAGAAGAAGTAAAACTTTCATTATTTGTAAATAGAAAATCAGAAGAAATCTACAACAAAGTTATTTGAGCTAATAAACAAATTCAGCAAGGTGGCAGTATATAAAATTAATGTGAAAAAATCAGTATTGTTTCTATAAAAAAACAATGACCTTAATGAGGAGTCAATTTAAGGAGAAAATTTCATTCAAAATAGCAACTAAAAGAATCAAGTATCGGGTGGCTGCCGTGGCTCAGCAGGCAGAGCTCCGACCTGCCGTACTGGAGGTCTGGAGTTCGATCCCTGGTGCCTCCTGCCCATATGCAAATTAAAAAAAAAAAAAAAAAAAGAATCAAGTATCTAGGAATGAACTTGTACACAGAAAGTTATGAAACATGGCTAAAAGAAATCAAAGAAGATCTAAATAGGTGAAAAGACATTCCCTGGTCATGGATAGGAAGCTTAACTGTAGTTAAGATGCCAAGTCTACCCAAACTGATTTACAGATTTAACACAGTACCAATCAAAATTCCAATGCCCTACTTTGAAGATTTGGTCGATCTAGCTACCACATTCATGTGTAAGGAAAGAGACCCTAAATGGCTAAAAATGTCCTCAAAAAGAAAAACAAAGAGGGAGGATTAACACTTCCTAATTTCAAAGCCTATTATAAAACCACCATAGTCAAAACAGCATGGTATTGGCACAAAGATAGAAATATTGCTCAATGTAATCAAATTGAGAGTATAGAAATAGACTACCAAACCGATGGTCAACTGATCTTTGACAATGTCTCCAAATGCAATGAACTGGGACAAAATAGTCTTTTCAATAAATGGGCATTGGAAAACTGGACATCAATAGCAAAAAGAATGAAAGAGGACCCTTATCTTACATCCTATACAAAAATTGACCCAAAGTGGATTAAACAGCTAATGATAAGAACCAGTGCCAAAAACTCCTAGAAGAAAATTAAGGGAAATATAATAAAGAACTAGTAACAGGAGGTAGTTCCCTAAGTTTTACATACAAAGCACAAGTAAAATAATAAAAAATATATAAATGGGAACTCCTCAAAATCAAATGCTTTTGAGCCTCAAAAGT
>PVIY010047695.1:0-17738 GCA_004026745.1 Myrmecophaga tridactyla | reverse complement strand
AAAGAGAGAGAAAGTAGAGCCTAAAGGCAGGGGTATTTAAGACAGGGTTTCTGTGATCCAACAGACCAGAAATGGTCTCTGGGCTGACCAAGAGCAAATAAAATCAGTGGAACTACTTCTAACCAGATAAGTGCTTCAGTGTAAGATAGTTTCTAGTGAGACAGAATAAGCCTTGGGAATTTGGCATCTGGAAGGACTATGTAAGTGATTGATAAGATCTGTTCACAGTCTTTCAGTGGTGATCTATTAAAACTGGCCCTTGATTTATCATTGTGTCTCACAAGCAGAGACACCCCCTCTTCTCAATTATCTTGCTAAGTGGAGTCATGTTTAGAAGGAATTGCTTTTTAAATGTTTTGGCTTTAGTGATATTGATTGCCATTCTAGTTTTCTTATGTACTATGAATGAAATTGAATTGCCCTAAAGCTCAGCTACCTCATATTCTAATCTCTTTTACCACTGCTCTACAGTGAAATCTATTATACTGTGATAAATTATTTAAATGAGTACAAAGAAAAAAATTGAGTAATTATATTTTGGGTTAAATATATGGATTAAATGACAAGCTCTTCCTTTAAAGCCATGCTATTTGCATAATAAAAATGATATTTGGGGAATCAGGTGATTTGATGTAAACAAAAATTACAATTTTATATTATTAGATATAATAACAAAAATAAGAGGTATTACTATGCTTTTGTTTTTCATTCCAAATGTAAAGAATTTCAACTGTTGTAAAAAATTTCAAGGAACAATCTTCTTTATATTTTAGAGCTTCAATTGGAATTTGACATGCTGATGTCAAGAAATTGAAGGAGTCCAAAGCATGAGTGAGTTTATTTGGTGAAAGGAAACAATAAAAAAAGAAAATTATGGCTAAAATATGTACAGAAAAACTCTGAAAGGCTATCATAATACTTGAATTTATTTAACACCACATTTTCTAACTGTAGCCTGTTTATAAGAAGTTTATTCTAGATGTTTCCCAACTTCAAAAAGTGCATAATCAGAACATTTTACAAATTAAATGGGAACTTTGGCTCTAGAGGAAGGGCACAGGCAAATGGATTATTTTCTGCATATACATCTCAATCTTTTTATATGTTAATTTTTATGTTTTCCTTTATGTTTACCTTTGGTCTGACAAACAGCATGACACCTTTGATCAGAGTCTGTCAAATTAGGTCTGAGTTTAACACTTTAACTTAGCAGGATGTTCAAATTAAATATGTTTGGGTGCATGTATGACACCTAAGTTTTAAAATTGAGAAATGAAAAATATGATGTTCAAATATTGCTATAATTTCCATAATTAAAATTAAAGCAATCAGCTTTTGGAAATTTCTTCTGACCAAATGAAATCAACTTATTTAAAATCATACAGTTCAAAATGGATTTAAATGAAAATAGTATAATCATAATACAATGAAATTATCTTTTATTAATTATGTGTCTGTACATAAAAGCATAATATTCCAAATAATGTAAAAGGAAGTCATATTAAAAATTTTGTTACTACATTAGTGATACCACTATTTACTTTCTGAGAAGCTTATTAATTACAGTTTACAAGCAGATCTGAAGTTATAGATATCTTTGCACCATAGTTTCCTTGTGTCATCATCCCCTAAGTACACTTTTGTTTATTATTTCAAGATCAACGAATCAGCAAAATGGTAAGTAAGAATTACAACTGGAGATATGTCATTTAAGCACAAAGGGATTTTTGCGCTAATGTCTGCTAATAACTTGCAAGATTGGGATTCTCTCTATCTGTGTAGATTAGTGGAAACGAGAAAAGCTCTTTTTTTCTCTGTTCTATCAGATTTACATTTATCTACATAAAGGTAAAAGCTAGGCCAGTGTTTATTTTGAAATCCTTTAATCATTCTTCTCCTAAAGAAGGAAAAATTCAAAAGATTTGCAATGAAGTTTTTGAAATAATGCCCCACCCATATAATACATATAATGCAGAATGGAAAATATTACCGGGCCAGCATTCCCAACCTAACTACTAGTTAGTGCATATATGCATTTGGGGATTTAATTGAACCTCACTTTGATGAATGATATGGGAACTAAAATATTGGGTAAATTATTTCACGTGATGATCATAGCAAAACCCAAGATGTATGTTAATATACAACATTTATCTATTGATAGAGAGTATGTTAACCTACCTATCTATAAGACAACCAATAATTTAGGTTAATGCATTTTATTTACATTTATTTCCTATGGAAGCTCATTTGTATGACCTGTACTGGGGTCATACAAAGAAAAGGAAAAGAGGAAGCATTCAAGTTCCTGGTGACTGAGGTGGACTGACCCTTGGAGCCCAAGGATCCGCTACAACAGGAAAAAGTTTTGTAATTACTGTCCGTAATGTAGTAACAGCTTATAGACATATATTAAATTGAAAATTGAACTTTATGGATTCTGGAAATGTGAAGAAATACACCCCTTACAGAGAATCTAGTTTATAATTCTTGATGCATCAGAGATAACAGTTTACCATGGAGTTGGGGTCTGTTTCACAATACATTGTTTTTTAGACTGAAAATATGTTATTTAAAAGAATATATGACAGAAAACTTATAAAGAATAGAATAAATAAAATATTAAGTTCAAAAATATAATTTGGCATGTATTCTTAAGGAAAAACTTCTTTAGGTAATGGTATTAATGGTATTTCTGCCATCTCTCTTTTAATTACCTTCTGTGTCCAAATTTCTTTTGCTTATAATCATTCAAGTTATATTGGAGTAAGACCCACCTGGATTCAATTGGCCCACCTTAACTAATAGCATCCTGAAAGATCTGTGAAGATGGAATGGTTAATGACTACACTAACCATCCTGATTTGCTTGAGCTCCCGCATGAATCAACTGGGAATCTGAAGAGGCAGCTCCAGCTTGACATACCCACATCCCTTGAGTCCCCAGGATTTCTGCAGCTACAGCAACTGCAAGTTTCATAGAAAGAACCAATTTAAATTAATTAAAGAAAAATCCACTAGCAAACATTCTGCCTCCATGGTATCTGAACTGGCTGGCCATGTCAATGACACTGGTGCTGGCAAACCTCGTGCTTCTGGAGTAGCTGAACTGGCTAGCTGTGTTCAAGGACACTTCACCAGAGACCACCCCTAGAAACACCCTTACTCCTGCCCAAGACAGCCCAAGTCCAGACAGCTCATATAAGTCACCCCCTAACCCCCATCGTATGAGCAATACTACTTTTTGACTTTGCCAACAAGCATGTTTTCTGTTGCTCAGTAAACCTTCATTCTTGCCTTTGCAGCAAATCCCCTGGTTATTCCTTTCACTGACATCATACATCAACATGTTTTCCACCCTTTTGTTCAGGAAGAGTGTTACCAACTGTTTTAGTTTGTTAAGCTGCTGGAAATCAATATACCAGAAATGCAACAGCTTTTATAAAGGGAATTTATTAAGTTGCAAGTTTACAGTTCTAAGGCTGTGAAAATGTTCAAATCAAGGCACCTTCATTCAAGAAAGGCTAATGCCATCTGGAACAACAATGTCAGCTCAGAAGGCATGTGCCTCATATCTGTTGTTACCTTGCTCCTGTGTTCTGATGCTTTCAGCCTGTTTCCTATAGGGGTTCCTTATCTGGTTTCTGTGGGCCTTCACATAGCTCTTCTGGGACACAACTCTTGGTTCTGCCTTGCTTAGCATCTTATGGGAAGGCACATGGTGATATCTGCCAGGCTCTGCATTTCCAAACATATGGGGCTCATGTTAGCTCTGTCAGCTCTGAAGCAACTGTTCTTCATGTATCTGCATCTCCAAGAAACTCTGTTGACTATGAGCTATCTCCAAAATATTTACACTTCTAAAGAACTGAAGTCTTTTAGAAGCAAACCAGTCAAGACCTATCTTGAATGGGTGGGGTCACACCTCCATTCTATCAAAGGCTTACACTCACAATTGGTATGTCACATCTCCATGGAGATAATATAATGAAAAGTTCCTACCCTACAATATTGAATCAGGATTAAAAGAAATGGCTTCCCCCAAAAGATTGGATTAGGATTAAAAGATGGCTTTTCTGGGGTACATAATAGTTGTTTGTTTGTTTGTTTTTTTGATATGGGCAGGCTCTGGTAAATGAACCTGGGTCTCCGACCTGGCAGGTGAGAATTCTGCCACCAAGCCACCATTTCACTGCCCTACATAATAGTTTTAAACTGGCGTACCAAACCAGGGTTCTTAGATACGTGGAGTACCTCAGAGAGCTTGACTGCCCCACTGTTCAGAAAGAGGGTTGTTGTCTCAATCTTCAGAGAGGGTAGAGCTCATTCCCAAGTGATTAGGATGAGTCTGGCCGATATTTCATTGTTTTGAGCAAGTTAAGCCTGTGCTTCCAACATTGTGGAGAGTCCAGCCATCACCTCGATGCTTGAGAAACTTGGGGTATAGAGTCTGGCTAGCACCTTAGAGTTTGACCTTCATCTTAATGAGGATGGAGCTAAAGGCATGGCTGCTTTCTAAGCTAAGCCCTTGGAAAGGGTGGGCTGCCATTACATCAGGCTCTAAAGATGAGACATCTTTTTACAGGTGGCTCTCGGAACTTGAAACCTAATAGATTATGCCCTGCAGTGTTTCAGAATTATTTGGGGCTTGTTCTCCTTCCAATTTCTCCTTATGGAGAGTTAATTTGTTCTAGTTTCACACATCTATAGCCAGAGGGGACAGACTGCACCTGAGGCTGGTTTTGATGAGACTTTGTACTTGATATTATTACTGAAATGATTTAAACCTTTTGAGATATTATGATGGGATTAATATACTTTGCATATGGAAAGAACATGTCTTTTTGTGGTCCAGATGGTAGAGTGAGATGATTTTGGAGGCTTTATGGACCCTAGAAGATCATGTTCTTAAAGCTAATGCATTCCTGTGGGTGTAGACCTATTGTGGGTGGGACCTTTTGATCAGGTTACTTCAATCAAGGTATGCATCTGCCTCAGGTAGGTATTAATCTTCTCATGGGAGTCCATCATAAAAGGATGAAATTCAGAGAAAGAAAGAGTGAGAAAGACACAGAAGACATAAAATGTCACAGCAACTGAGAGAAAGGCACAGAAGCAAGAAGCTGAAGGCAATGACCCCTGGAAGAGAAGGGAGAGACCGGTAGATGCCACCATGTGCCTTGACATCTGACAAAGGCGTCCAGGTGTTGTCATGATGAGACCTTGATTTGGACATTTTCACAACTCAGAATGGCAAGTTTGGAAGCTAACACATCCCCACTATAAAAAACCAACCCATTTTATGGTATCTGCATTTCAGAAGCTATAGCAAATTAAAACACCAGGTTTATTAAAACAGCGATTTAACCCTTCAGATATAATTATCAGAGGAAACAGAAGCCTATTTAGAAAATGTATTGCAATTTGCACTTATGTAAACCAAGTATCTGTCATTTACGATTTCCACAGGAAAGTTTTCTTTAAAGACCAGTGAGAAAGTAAAACATTCATGAGCATCCACTCAGGAATAATAGCTACAACTTCTATATTACCATCAAAGTTCTGGAATAAGAGCCTATCAGCCACTCAGGGGAACAGGACACTCCTGGTAGGGGAGTGGAGATGATTGTACCTGTTAGTTGAGTATTCTTATAGCCTTGTCCCAGAACCTGGACATGGTGAGAGGAAAAGGAGAGAAGGGGTATATTTTCCTTTTGTGCTTGATATAACTACTATTACTTTTATTAAATATTGTCATATATATGTGTATATTTTCATATTTATTCATAATATTTACATAGCATGGAAAGCAAATATTGTAAATCTACTGATGCCAGTGGGTATTCAGTAGGTCTCTTAGAATTTTCTATGTAAAAAAATCATCACATCAGGAAATAGAGACAGTTTCACTTCCATTCCAATCTTTATCTCATTTTTATTTTTTTCTTCTTTTCCTGATTGCAATGGCTAGTATAATCTTATTCTTTTGGGGGGGAGTGGGGGGCTGGACAAGCTCCTGGAATTGAACCTGGGTCTCTGGCATGGCAGGTGAGGATTCTGTGAATGAGCCACCATTGCATCCTGCTCCAGTATTTTAAGTAAATATGGTGATACTTAAACATCTTTATTTGTTCCCAATCTTATAGGAAAAGTGTTATATGTTTACACCATCAATTATGATATCAGCTGTAGGAGTTTTTCAATTTTACTGTTTTAGTTTACTGGCAGTATTTCTACCTAGTTTATTTACTGCTCTTTTATTTTTAAGTCATGAAAGGGAGTGAATTTTTTGCCAGATACTTTTTCTACATCTATTACAGTGACCAAATGATTGCTTCTATAGCATTAATATATTGCACTAATTTTTCTAGTTTTAGCTCAATATTGCATTCCTAGGATGCATGATTATTTTATCATCTGCTACTGCATATGAAAACCTGAATTTAATTTGCTAACGCTGTTAATTTCTATGGACTGATGAGTCAATTTAATAACAATATATCTATTTCCACTAGAGATGTTGGTCTGTGGTTTCTCTTTTAATACTTTTATTATATTTTCAATGTTTTTATAGTGAAATATAACATGTATACAAAAAAAAAACAATAATTTTTTAAGTACACTTCAACAAGCAACTACAGAACACATTTCAACTTTGGTGTGGGTTACCCATTCCATGTTTTCAGGTTATCGCTTCTAGCTGTTCCAAAAAAGTGGAAGCTAAAAGAAATACCAATATAGTGTCTTAGATGTCATATTCATTTGTTGTATCCTATCTTCTCGGTAGTAACTCCTCCTTCTCCTTTGTTTTTTCTCCTACTCTGTCTTACCATGTTCCCCATCATCCAGAGGCAGCTGGGTTGATAGAACGGTGGAATAGCCTTTTGAAAACTCAATTACAGTGCCAACTAGGTGGCAATACCATGTACGGCTGGGGCAGTGTTCTCCAGGAGGCTGTGTATGTTCTGAATCAGCATCCACTGTATGGTGCTGTTTCTCCCATAGCCAGGATCCATGGGTCCAGGAACCAAGGGATGGAAATGAGATTGCGATCACTCACAATTATCCCTAGTGATCTGCTAGGAATATTTTTGCTTCCTGTCCCTGAAACCTTGAACTCTGCTGGTCTACAGGTTTTAGTTCCATAAGAGGGAATGCTTCCACCAGGAGAAACAACAGTGATTCCATTGAACTGGAATCTAAGGCTGCTACTGGTTTGGGCTACTCATGTCCCTGGTTCAACAAGCCATGAAGGGGAATACTTTACTGGCTAGGGTGATTGTACCTGACTATCAGGGGGAAGTAGGATTGCAGATACACAATGGAGGTAAAGAAGAGCTTTTCTGGAATATAGGAGATCCCTGAGAGCATCTTTTAGTACTACTATGCCTTGTGATTAAAAACAATGGAAAACTGCAACAACCCAATCCAAGCAGCACTACCAATGGCTTGGAAACTTCAGGAATGAAGGTTTGGGTCACCCAACCAGGCACAGAACCATGGCCTTCCAGCTGAGGTGCTTGCTGAGAGTAAAGAGAACATGGAATGGGTATTAGAAGAGGTAGTGATAAATATGAACTAAGACCAAGTGATCCATTACAGAAACAAGGACTATAATGGATTGAATATTTCTTCCTTGCTTCATAATTAATGTATGTATTTATACATAAATCAAACATCTTCATTTTCCTTTTTATTTTATCCTCTTTATCATATGACATAAGCTGTTTTGTTTATGTTATAGTATCTAAGTTGTAGGATATCAAGTTTAAGAGTGAATATTACCCAAGAACTTGCATCCTTTTCTAGGAAAGATTTAATGCATTTCTGCTTTTACACAGGACAGTCGAGTGTTGTTAGGTGAAGAAAAAATGTGATACAGTTTTCTACTTAGAGATTAAGTATGGTTTAAGGTGATGGGCATATCTGCCAAGTTGACAAGGCGTGGACTGTGACGGTCAGGTTCATGTGCCATCTAGGCCAGGTGGTGGTGCCCAGTTGTCTGGTTGGTCAAGTGCTGGCCTGCCTGTTGCTGTGAGGACAGTTCATGATTTAAATCATGAGCATGTTGGTGGCATCCACAGCCGATTGCATTTGTAATCAGCCAAGGGGAGTGTCTTTTTCAATGAGTGATGCTCAATCTAATCACTGGAAGGCTTTTAAGGAGGATTCAGAAGAGACAGTCACTCTTCCTGTTTCAACCAGCCACCCTCTCCTCAGAATTCATTGAGGTCCTTCATTGGAGCTGCCAGTTCTGGGCTTGCACTACAGATCTTGGACTCTTCTATCTCCATGGTTGTGTGAGGCAATTTTTAAAATTTTATAGTCATAATCAACTATAAATTTTATAGTTACAATTTTATAAATTTTATAGTTATAGATAAATTTTATACTTACAATCTCCTGTTGATCCTAGCTAATACAATATCCAAGCATATTTCTGAGTTTTTATATTTTTTATATTTCTTTAATTTTTTATATTTCTTTTTTTTTATTTCTTTAGTATTCTCAGATTTTGCCTGTGGCTTTTGTCGTGCCTATCATTTTTAGAACAATCTTAACACTGTAAAACAAATGATATGGAAGGGGATTTCCAAACAAAATCATTCATCAAATGAATTGTTACCACTTTGCTCATATTGAGATACAAATGGAATGTGTAACTCTAGAGAATGTAGAGTAAACATTTTATTTATGTCACTGTAAAATATTTTAGAATGATCCCCAAGTATACATTACATTAAATTATAGTAGTATTTAGCATATTACCATATGAGTTGATTAGATTGCCATTATGTCCTCTAGCTTTTGAAATTTCACGTAATATTTTTACTTAGTTTAATAAAATAGATATTACAAAATACAACCAAAAAATAACAGAAAAATCAAAATAATATTGAAATTACCTAATTATTTATCTCCTTTCATCACTTCAACTAGACTAAATTCCTTAGTGACAGAGACTATGTTTTGCTTTGTCTATTCTTACTGTATAAAATAAAGACTGGCATATTGAAATTTGCAATATGGATCCAATTATTAATAGAAGAACTAAAATTCAAGTGGTATCAGAAATATATTTTGATGGGTATCAGAAATATATTTTGATTATGGGTCAATAGCTTATAACAACATTGCAATAAAATAATTTACAGATTAGTATAAATTGGAAAGTAGACAATAAGTGAGTAAATAATTTTAAATTGAGAAATTGCATGTTTATGCTATTAGCAATATTTTTCAAGGGTATTTTCATCAAAATAAAGGAATATAAGAAATAAACTAATAACACTAGAGTCAACTTGGAGAATTCAGGAATTTTTCCCCCATAACTCTGTCATTGTACTCTGTGAATATATTCGCGTTTATGTTTTCTGATAAATGACTCAGAAATTCTCAAAATGTCATATTTTTTTCTATTTATATTTCAATATCTTAGAAATACAGATCATTTTTAATTAGTCATAATTGGTGATTATCTCAGATATTTTCATTTGCTCTGTAATTGGAGAAGCTAAGATGTATGAATAAATTTAAGAAGAAATACTATGATTTATTTTTCTCTAGACATTCTCCATGTACCAGAGTCAGAGTTCTCAAAACTAGTGAACTAAGTAGCACACTAAAGAAAGTTCATTCTTATTATATTCTCAGAATGCATTTGGTAAATGTCTGGTTGTTTCTGTAGTACTTTACACAGGACTTACAATTTTAATTCTAAGGATGTACTGTTTTGAAATAAGTATAATGTTGATAACGAAAGAGGATAAATAAAATGTCAATACCACCATGTACTAGCTCATTTGGGTATGTCAAAGGAAAGTGGAAAAATATCAAAAGTATTTATATTTTTACAAAAAGAACCTGATTGACCTAAATCACAATAAAGAGGATGAAGTCGATTAAGGGGCTAAAAAACCTAAATGAATCTATATAATACTAAATATTGAAGAAGTATAAGAAATCAATTCAAACTGATATGTGGAGACAAAATCAAGTACTACAAATTCACATGACACTTAAGTACTGATGTTTTATAAATTGGGAATTGAAATTACAAACATATGGATAAGTTAGCAAGAGTAATCAACAATTGCCATTTCAATAAAACAGCATTTTATTGATTATTGAACACTTTGACTTTAGAAAAAAGTTGCATTAATCATTAACGAAACTCTCTGGGTAATAGAAATTGGTTACGATGACAACAAATGCTTAAACCACAATGCAAATTAGTCCTTGAAATTATCTAAAAAATTGGTCTTAAAATAATATGTCCTCCATCTTATTACAGTTATTTCCTTTGTTCTCTTTTTTCTTTAGGGACCTTTTGGTATTGAATAAAACAGGTGCTTAACCTTTTCCTGCTGTAGTAATGGTTTTGCATTCTGGTGTCTATTTTAATGGTGAAGATTGCTTTATTCAATGTTGAACGTGAGACCCATAATTTATTTTCTAGTGGAATTTCAATAGGAGTATTCTCTAGTTCTACTTATTATAGAATGCTGTGGTGTGCTAGCTTGTAATGTAACTTGTCTTGAAGATTTTTCAAAATTGCTTTGAATTAATACCCAAGGAACTTCTCAGATATAAATATTCTAAATTTGTACACATCAATAATACTATATACTTAGGGATATTTTATTTTAATGGATCTTCTTAAGAAAGAAATCTAGATAATATTATGCATACAGAGAAAACCTGAAAAAGTTCAATTAGAAGACTATAGCTACAATATTATTATTTTCAGAACTTCTATTCAGAGAAATTCAGAGCAGTCTTTAATATATGTGCCTTTCTAAATTGTGGTTGCAGTTTTATTTTTTTCTCAATTTTTATCTTTGTTCTCTCTTGTATTTGAAGGCATTCACTTATTTAGGGCATCTTATTAGTAGCTACCTTTCATTACTTAAGAGTATGAGTGCTGAATCAGCCCTGTTATTTGTTAGGCAAGGCATTTATCCTTATTAACAAAAAGTCCAGTCAAAATGACCCAGTCATTTAAACCCTCAAAGAGACTTCTAGGAGAAATGCATTAATTTTTTTTCAATACTTTCAACCTAAGTTTGATCATTTCTTCAACACACACAAAATTATAGGTTGGAGGGAGCACCATTGTGTAAATCAGTGTAGTAAGAAATCACCTCATCTGGATTTTATAGTGTTTGCATATGGAATTTATAATTTTGCACTCAGGATACAAACAAAAATAAATCAGTAAATAAAACTTTCAGGATAAATGTTCTGAAGTGCATACTTTATTCTAAACTAAAAATGAACATTGTAGTTTCAAATAAAGAAAAATAATCTTCCACTAGTTGCTTTATATTAATGAATATTGTAGCTTCAAATAAAGAAAAATGATCTTCAACTAGTTGCTTAATATTAATTACGTGAAAAATATATCCTGTTATTACCTCTTTAGTAGCTAAGGTTTCAACAGTATACTGCCATCCCCCTAGTGTAGGCAATAGTATTATATTCAGTAATACTTTCAAAATCTTTAATATCTTTAGCTTTAATAAAAATACTTTGCAAATACATCAAGTTTTCCAAATGGAAAGCTGAGTCAGCCTGACTTTTTCTCTCTTTAAACCCCATCCAATCAATCCCTAGACCATTTTAACTACTTTCACAATATTTCAACAAGATATTTATTTTGTCTCCACCTCCAATAACATGACAGGCTATTATGCTCTGAAACAATAGGGGATTAATAGTGTTCCTTTAGTGATAAAACATATAATGCTAACCTAAAATATCTTAATAAACATGTCACAATAATGAATGTCCAATTGGAACACGTTGAAAAGTAAGTGCAGGATATGCAAAAACAGATTATTCTTTGCAAAGATTTTGTTACGTAAAACGAAAAAAAAGAAAAATAATAGAGAGGGGAAGGATGAGGCAATGAGATATTTTACTGGTTTGAAGTAAAATGAGTGAAATGCATGTATCTTATATTTTACTAGAAATGATCCATCAGCCGGGTAGGTATCAATTGTAAAGAGTAGACAGTGATTTTCGTATATGTTCTTGGGAAGGCCAGATGGTACAGGATCCAGAGATCAAGAAAAGGTTTGGATCGTGGCCAGTAGCTGGAATACTACCTACCCGGCAAGTGAAAGGAAGATAGGAAGTATTCATATACTGTATATATTTTTATAGCAAAGCTGACAAAAAATACTGGTGGAATGTAATAAATTGATGGATATGTGGGTTGAATTGAGGTGGTATGTTTACATTTTCAGTTTCTATTATTTCAATATAGTATGTTATTAGGTGGTCAGCTGTAAGGGGGATAAGGGAATATTGGAGATTTGGGGATATGTAAGAGAATTGTGAAATATTCCTCTACAATATTTGTAAAGCAGGGGCATTAGTAAAATATGGTAGGATTCTGGCAGTGTTAAGTGAGATTAAGATTTATAGACATGAATTATCGTCCCCTGCCATTTTCTATAATGATTGTGATTAAGAAGAAGGGCAAAAGAAGTTAGTTGTGTTTGCAAAAGAGAGGTTATGGTGACAATTCATGAAAATTACATTATGGAGGGAAATGATAGCTTGAGGGAAGATTATATTAGGAAAACACTATAGTCAATGGAATTGAGCTTCACTGAGCTAACAGAGATACTGCATTAAATGAGATAGGGAGTTGTACCTTATCTAGAGCCAAGAATCCTATAAGAGAGCCTCTAGAACATGCAGGAAATGAGCTGGAGGTTAGTGCCTTTGCTTCTTAAAAGAAAGATACTCAGAAATAAAATAGCATATCTTTGCCTAATTGAGGCTATGCAACACAAAAATCTGAGATGTATACCTCAGATAACAATGCGATAGCTTTAATTAAAGAGAGACATGGAAGCAAATTCATCTTTGACTTACACTGTGTTATTGAGGTTTGGGGTGTGGTGTTGAAGGTGAGAGGATAATTGCTTCTTCTTGCTCATTAAAAGTAAGGAAAAAACAAAATACAGATAGATGATAGATACATAGATACTTAGATACAGATAAATAGGTGGGTAGATACGAAAAAAAATAGGTGGTAGAGGAAACAGAGTATCTTTTGTATACTACAATTTGAGGAGTAAAGATGAATATTTTAAAGTAAAATAAAGTATGATTGAAATAATTAGTAGTTTCTTAAATGCAATAAACCCTCAGCTGGAGAAGACCTGGTTTTGAACAGTTAATACTTAAATTTTTGTTAATATAAATAAAAGACAAATCATTAAAGTGACTAACAGTTCAGCCACTTACATTATATCACCCAACATTTGTGTAACACCATGTACCACTTATTAGGCACAGTCCTAAGTGCTTATTAGCTTGCTTAATATTACAACAACCCAATGAAGTTAGATGATGATCATCTTCCACTTTATAATTGAGGAAAGGAGCTGAGTAAAGTTAGGTAGTGTACTAAGGGCATAGAGTTTGTATTAACCCAGCCACATTTGAATGAATGTAGTCTGGCTCGAAAAGCTGTCTCCTCAAACATCTTGCTTTACTAATTCTTCAGTGCTGAGGAACAATCATTTGATATTCTAATGAAAATTATTTTGTTTGGGCTTCTGTAGGTTTGCAACTGTGTTTCATTCCTTTAATATGATACTGTGTATTTGACAAGAAGATATCCAACTATCATAACTAATTTTATTAATGACCATAAAATAATTATCTCCTTGATGCATAGAAGATGATGTTCTTCTTTAGAGGAAGAGAAAAAGGAAAAAAGTTTCAAGCAATTATAGACATACTCAAGGGAGAATAAGTTGCCTTTGTAGTTGCGAAGTCCTGCTAAAAACATTAAGCCATTCATTTCATTGCTTTTAATATAATAACTGTTCTAGTTTGCTAGCTGTCATAATGCAATACACCAGAAATGGAATGGCTTTTAAAAAGAGGAATTTAATAAGTTCATAGTTTATAGTTCTAAGACCAAAAAACAATGTCCCAATTAAAACAAGTCTATAGAAATGTCCAATCTAAGGCATCCAGGGAAGGATACCTTGGTTCAAGAAGACCAATGGTGTCCAGCATTTCTCTCTCAAGTCCAAAGGCATATGGCAAACACAGAAGCTTCTGCTAGCTTTCTCTCCAGGCCTCTTGTTTCATGAAGCTTCCCAGGAGGCATTTTCCTTCTTCATCTCCAAAGGTCGCTGGCTATGTCTTTCTGAAGCTTTCTCCAAAATACTTCTTCTTTTATAGGGTTCCGGTAAACTAATCAAGAAACACGTAGAATGGGTAGAGACATGTCTCCACCTAATCAAGTTTAATACCTACACTTGATTGAGTCACATTCCATGGTGATGATCTAATTAAAGTTTTCAAAATATAGTGCTGGATAGGGATTAAGAAAAATGGCTGCCTTTACAAATGGGATAAGGATTAAAGCATGGCTTATCTATGGTACATAAATCCTTTCCATCTAGCAAGCTGACTGTGCATCTCTTTCATAATCTCTCACTCTATTTTACAGATATCCATTATGTCATAAATATGCATGTCAATTATTGGTACTTAAATGAACGTTATTCAATAAAATCATACTTATTGTTTTCTTCTTATAAATATTTTATCATCAACAATAGAATGTTAACCTTATTCTAAGCATGGGCAACAATTATATATCATTTTTTTATTCAAGTCCTTTTCATGATTTTTAGTCTTTGTCTAAGTACTATATAAATGAGTCAACCATTCAAACACTAAAAAGATAAGCTGAAGGGAATATAGACAGCATGATATTTATGCAACAAGTTGAAAGCACTATTCTCATAGAAAGAAAACATTGTTTTGACTTTTAAATTGAGAAAAATAACTGGGAATGTCAGTACTGGAGAATAAATAGAGATTATAGATGTCATGTCCTTACATTGTCGCAACTCTGACCATAAACACATTTTAAAATGAAATGTGTGGATAAATAGTATTTGAAGAGAACAGAAACTATAATGACTACAACATATTACAAGCAAAAAGACTATATTTGTTTTATTTTCTAAGCGTTGGTCATCATTAATGCACTCTCCATGAAAGTTATGGGTTTAAGAAATTGATGAGAACCACCGATCTGAAAAAAAAATGTTTTAAGAACGATGTATTCAAACAGCACAGCTGAAAACAAACTGAGTAACTTGTATGTCCAAACATTGTTTTCCCAAGATTAAATTTTGTACAAGGAGCAATGAATTATTTTTCAAACTACTTTCTGCCACTCGGGGAAAAAGGAAATATCCATATATTTTGCTACCTTTTCTTTTCTTATTGACATTATGGTCTTCTAAGTACCGTATGTATAAATAGATGGCCAATGCCGCGCAACACTATGGAATGTGTAGTGGGAAGCCAGGATCTTATCATCATAAATCATTTCAATTATTTCTTTAAAACAAGTGTAGATCTGTTTTTATTACATTTCTAGGAAATAAATATGAGAGTGTACCTCTGAAATCTAAGTCAGATAAGTTTTATTTTCAGTATTTATCACACAAAACTTTGACCTAAACAAACTAAGAACTTTTGTTTTGCTGCACCGTTGGTGAAATTAAAAGTAGGCAGTCACCAACTTTAATCTTTTAATCCTTGAAAAACAGAGAAAAGAGTAATAATGTTTGGTATTATTTGATACTAAACTGAAGAACTCTCAGATTATCACGTACTGGAAGCAATGCAAAATGTACTTTTTAATGCTTTTCTTCAGTCAAAGAAAAATAATTTTGATTAGGAGAGAGTGGAGAAAGAGAAATTACTAAACTTTTTTCCAGTTTTAAAATTTCACAATATGTAAAGATTGCATGGAAGACTTAGATGGACATTTACAAATGAAAATAGATCTATGTAAATCTAATGATAAACGGGAGAGTGGGCATGGTGTAAGACACAGTCCAAAACAGGAGCAATACTCTTTATAATACGTTTCTTATCGGATTGGTGTACTTTGAGTCTAGAAATGCTCAGAGTAATTGACCCAGAAATACAACCAAAACCTGAAAGAATTATCTAAATTGGCAGTTTGTGAAAACTACAAAGGTAATCTGGCAATTAACAATTTTAAATGAGGATTATACATTTACCCAACTAGCATAAGTATGCACATCAAATTTAATTTTGGTTATCACGAAAGCGCTTATGTTGATAATGGAATGTAATTGTCTCTGCTCTTTTCTTATGAATGTCTAAAATCTTTTCTTTTCTATTTTTTTTATGTAATTCAAGCTTTTGATAACTTTAGCTTGTTCAATAATAGTGTCTCATTTGCCCTTGTCCCCTGGAATGGTTGTTACAGCTTTCTACTTATATATTGTTAATATTATTAGAAAATATTTATGTATCAGCATATACATAATACAAACTTGTTTTTAATGACCAATTGCATTGCACACAATGATTTCTTCTATCATCTTGCTTTGCAGAATTAATTACCATTAGTTACTTTTTAATGAAGAATACCTTATTGTTCTATTTAGGTCATCTTTTGTCTGTAAATGTCTCTAATTAGACTTCTCTTTTCTTGAACCAGTGACCTCAACATAATTCTGCCCTATTGTGGCAGTGGGTGGGGTGTTCTAAATTTGTTTTCCATTGGATTAAAAATAATTTCTGGTATAGATCAACCCCGGATATCTTACGATGTTGCATAGAAATGTTGATGTCGCAGATTCTGTTTTGTGTTGTTTTTAACAAGGCCATTAACTGACATCCTTCTCAGAGTTTAATAGCCTTTGGGGTTTAGTCTTTCACTTATACTTATTGACACCAATAAAAAACCCTGTAAATTGATAGGAAGAAGATCTTTATGTGAAAGGAACTATAGATGCCTTTTAATGAGTCTATAAACCTTTATTTTAATAACATGATTGCGATTACATGCAATTTTTTATCTTGCCCATTCTTCTTTTCTTAGGCTTCTTACCATGATTCTCTTATATAGGATTTCTACACATAACCAATTATTCAGTGATAGTATGCTGTTTGTCCAATAGATGAATGTCACTGGTAATGGAACAATTTCACTACAAAATATTACCAAGTCATATATATTTCTTACATTTGATTCTAACAAACAAACACACTTGAAAGGAAATGAAGTAATGCTATACTTACATATGGGCAAATAGGATGTTGATGACATTCAAACTCTTGAATAAACATGGAATTAATAGTGCTGCTGAGTACTTATAAGGCGAGCAATCTACACTTTGAGCTAAATTAGTAAATAGGTAGGATTTCAGAGAATAAGGTACTTTGAGTTAGTTTGATAATTATTTCTCTTTTGTTTGATAACCATTTTTTATACTTGTTAAATGAAGCTAAAAATGTCTACCCTTTTGGGTTGAAGTGGCATTATTGAATTAAATAAAATGCAAAAGACCTAGTTTACTCATAGCCATAGTTTTTTTTTTAAATTGAGGTCTATGGGCCATTGATAAATGATGGGTTTTAGGAAGACAGGATACAATTGTATCATCCTATAAGCCACTAGATTTCAATGAATGATTATTATTCCTGAATTTCTATAATGTCTTTAAATATATAAAATAAAATTAAGTAAAATATATCATCCATAAAGTTTAATGGTAATTCCATGTGAATATACAGTAATAGTAAAATGATTATCTTTTCCAGAAATTTTATGGTATGGCAGTGGCACACTTGTCTTCTTCAATATGTGAGTCAAAATGAACACAATTTTACATTTAATTCCCTTATCTAACATGAGATCATTAAGTT
>PVIY010047694.1:0-17708 GCA_004026745.1 Myrmecophaga tridactyla | reverse complement strand
GAATCCTGCTCCGTCTCAGCCTTTCCCACCAGGTGGGTCCACGCGTGGTGAATCCTTTCTCCTGGCCGCTCGGGCCAGGCAGTTTGGGTCGCCCTTTACTCCTCCTCTGTTCCCAATATCCAGTCTGTCAAAGTACACACAGAATCCATCCATGTGTCCCCCCCTTTTCCAGCCCCCCTCTTCCACCCCCATCCCACTTTACCACCACCGGATCGAAGCTGGGCTGCAGTCACCTCCCAAGTGATTGGCTGCTTCGCCCGTGCCCCAACATCTGTTTTCAGTACAGCAGTGTGTTACCGATTGCCGCTTAGCAATACAGCCCACACGTAGTCGGCTTGAACAGCACACGTTACCCCGCGCGGCCTGACCGTGCCTTAGCTGGGGTGTCACAAGGCTGCAGTCAGGTGTCGGCTGCAGCCAGGGTCTCCCCGGCTTCCCAGCTCTCCTGGCTGCTGGCAGGAAGCAGTTCCCTGTGGCTGTTGGACTGAGGTCCTCGGTCCCTGGCTGCTGATGGCAGCAGGTCACCCCCAGCTCCCTGACAGGTGGGCTCCCCCACATGGCAACTTGCCTCATCAAAGCCAGCATGGAAGAGAGATTGCTGCAAGGAAGAAGTTGCAGTGGCAGGCAGCAGATTCAAGGAAAGGCAGCCCATCTCTGCAGCTGTTTTCTGTTGGCTACAAGCAAGCCGGGGTCCTGCCCACACCCAGGGGAGGGGTGGATCACGGGACCATCTTGGAGTCCGTCCTGCACAGAGAGCCAGAATGAGCCTTTGACGTGTGCTGGTTTGAAAGGATTATGTACCCTAGAAAAGCTTGTTTTTATTCCTGATCCATTTTGTAGAGGCAGCAGTTTATTTTAATCCCTATTCTGTACTGCATGTTGGAAAGTTGACTAGATTATCTCCACAGAGCTGTGACTCACCCAATTATGGGTATTCACTTTTGGATAGTGGGAGACGTGACTCCACCCATTCCAGGTGGGTCTTGATTACTTTACCGGAATCCTTTAAAAGAGGAAGCATTTTTGAGAGTCCCTTTTAGAACAACGAGAGAGTGATGAGAAGCAGAGAGCCCACGAAGCGAGAGAACTATGGAAATGAAGAAGGAAAACGCCCCCAGGAGAGCTTCATGAAATAAGAAGCCTGGAGAGAAAGCTGGCAGACCTTGCCATGTTCCCCACGGGCCTTTCCAGTTGAGAGAGAAACGCTAACTTCATCGGCCTTTCTTGAGTGAAGGTAACCTCTTGCTGGTGCCTTAATTTGGACATCTTTATAGACTTGCTTTGACTGGGACATTTTCAGGGCCATGTTACTGTAAACTTGCAACTTAATAAATTCTCCCTTTTAAAGGCTGTTCTGTTTCTGGTGTATCGCATTCCAGTGGCTGGCAAACTAGAACAAACAGCCTAAGGCAGGTCACAGTGTTCCTCTACTGAGAATTTGTCTTGGCTGCCTTTTCACACAGAGGAAAAGCCACAGTTCTCAGTGGCCCACAAGGCCCAACAGCTCTGGACTTCATTTCCCCGCCCCCTGCTTCTCTCTCTTCCACTGCAAGTCTGGCCTCCTCGTTGACCCCCACAGAGGTCAGCTTGCTCCCACCCCCAGGCTTTGGTGCTGACGCCAGTCTCTGCCTGGAGTGCTCTCTTCCCCCTCCTCCTTCCTGACCACCAATGGGACGCCACTGTCCCCACCCCAGCTCTTCCCTTCTCTGCTTTTACCTTTCCCATAGCACTTATCATTTTCTAGCATTGTAAACTTGTTTGTTTATTAAGTTTGGGTATTTGCACAGAGTGTAGATGCCACAGGGCAGGGTTTTGTCTGCTTTGCTCACTGACCATGCCTAACACTTAAGCAGGTTTGGCCCCGGATGGGTGCTTGTGAAGTTTCATGAATGAATGAATGGCTTTCTAGATTCTATGAGGAATTCCTTCCATCTTTCACAGCACTGTGACGGGATGTGAACATAGCCCCTTTGCCTCCACAGCAGCCCCCACCCCAGCCTGCTGGCACCCCGTCCCTGTCCCCTTTTGTTCCACCGCCCATCCCCCACCCCCTCAGTCCTATCTGTTTGCCCAAGCCAAAGGTCAGGCAAAACTCAAGACCCTATTTCTCCTTTTTTACACCTAATGGGGAGTCTTTGTGGCTGGACGGCTGGGGCGCCTGCTTCCATGCACACATGAGTGTGAAAATAGGAGAGAAGCCTGCAGGTAACCCCTGGCTGCCCCCAGCCTGGATGGGGGAAGGGGTGACAGCAGCAGGGGGACAGGAGAGCGCCCCCTCCCCCATCTGCCCAGCCTCTGGACATAACCTGGGAAGCTCCTGTGTTAAATGGAGCCCCAGAAGTACCCTAGGAAACACTTAAACTCAAGACTAAGCGAAAAGAAGGAAACATAAGCAGATATATGACCTGTGCAGAAAAATGCACAAGGCTGGAAAGAAAAGAAAACATCGCAACCATCCACTAAGCCTTCAGGGCACTCACCAGAGACAGCCAGCGCCGGCTGCAGAGGTGGGGATGGCAGTTCCCCACTGGTTGCACCAGGTTTGGGGGAAGAGGAGGTTGTCAGGAAAAGCCTTTTTTTAATGCAAAAGACTCAAAACAAGAAAAGGAACACAAACTTACATGAGACAAGGAAATGGCTACAGATTTAAACTTTATTTTTAAAAGCACGGCTCCATTTGGTAAAGTCCCATATTTCCTTCCCTCTCCCCCTTCCTCCCTCCCCCACGCACATCTACTCATCAGATTTACCCCAGAGTTGTCCATTGTCTTGTTGTGTGGCAAAGAATTAATGTCATCTCGTTAACTATTACACTTTTGTTTATATCTCTATTTCTTACTTTTATCCTAATTGGGATTTCTTTTGTTCTTTTTGAAAATTCTTGAGATGAAAACTTAGTTGAATAACTTAAAATAATTTTTGTTTTCCAATCATGGAACATTTAAAAACAATGTTTCTTTTCTAAACAAAACAAGAACAAAGATTATCTTTTCCCTTAAATAATGCTTTAGCTGCAGCTTATGGGATTTTATTTTCTTACAGCCATCCATTTCTTGCTTGGATTTATTAGTTTGGTTTCCCCCTAGAGTTAAGCTTTATTTAGAAAAGAGTTTAAAATTACCTGGTGGAGAATTTTCTAGTTGTTTTTTTTAACTGGCTTTCCTTTGTTTCTACTTCCTCATTTCACTTAGGAGGGGTGGATGTGACACGCATGGCATCCGTTTTAAGCATTTTACGGTGATATCCTTGGTCAACTTTTTTTGTGTGTATGTTGTGTGGTGGGGGTCACATCTCATTCTTTTTCTATGTGACCGTCCCATTACTGCAGCACCATTTGTTGAATTTTGGGGGAGGAGGGGTGAGGAGTGCATGGGCCGGGAGTCGAACCCGGGTCTCCTGCATGGCAGGAAGGAATTCTACTACTGAGCTACCCTTGCAGCCCTCCTTGGTCAACGTTGGTGAATGTTCTGTGCATGTTTGAAGAGAATGCTCATTCTTGGTTACTAGTTTCCAAAGTTTCATATTGATTTATTGGATCAAATTTACTGTGTTGTTCAAATCCTTTTTTAGCCTTACTATTTTGTTTTTATTCATTGATTTCTGAAGAGTAGCGTCCAAGTCTCCCACTGTGTTTGCAACACGACACCTTACACTTTCATTTCCGGCAACTTTAACTTCCATATTTTCAAGATATTTTATTAGGTTCATGGTTGTTATATTTTTCCTGGTGGACTCACACTTTTATCATTACAAAGCCTTTCTCCTTTGATGTTTTTGTTGTGTTTTTCCCTTTTTCTACTAACTGTTTTTACATGATCCTATTACTATTTGCCTGCTCTATACATTTTTTTTTTAACAATTTTATCGTGGTATATTCACGCCCCACAAATCATCCAAAGTATCCAACCACTACCTCATAGTATCACTACATAGTTGTGCTTACATCCCCATGATTGATTTTAGAACATTTTCATTACTCCAGAGCAGAAAGAAGAATAAAAATAAAAAATAAAACCCAAATCCTCCCATACCCCTTATCCTGTCGATGAAAGAATATTAAAATATTATTGTTAACTAGAGTCCATAGTTTACAATAGCTATGTTTTCCCCATATACTGCTCTATTGTTTTTTCTTTTTGCATTCTGTAGTTGTTCATGCAAGAACTTATTTACCTAGATGACTTTAAACAGCCACTTTCAATCAAATTCACCTGTAAGACATTACTATTTCTTATAATCCCAAGAATGAGCTATCATCACCTCTATCCATTCCCAAACATTTAAGTTCAACCTTGTTAACAATTCTGCACATATTTGGTAACCACTCCCACTTCTCTAGCGTCTATCTGTCTCTAGATATCCTATATTCTACATTTTTCCCCATGCATGTCTTTATTTTATTTCTCATCTAACCATAGATTAGATAAAGCAGGTATCAGTCACAAGGTTTTTACAATCACACAGTCACGAGATAAAAGCTATATAGTTATACAATCATTAACAAAGATCAAGGTTACTGGGTTGCAATTCAGCAATTTCAGGTATTACCTTCCAGTAGTTCTAACAGTCTAGGGACCACAAAGAAACATCCATACAGTGATTCAATAGTGAGAATCACCTGTCAAATTCTAACCTCTCTGTCACAACTCCTCCCTCTCATTTGATCGATCTCTCAATTTTCAGAGATATTTGGACAATGACCATTCTAACTTCTTCATGCTGAAAAGGGGAGACGACATCATGGGGTAAAGGAATGCAACTGGCTAATGTTCTTGGAGAGACTGGCATTCTGGGTTTCAGGACTTATCTGGGGCAGGAAAAATTTGGAGGTTGTAAGTTTCTGAAAAAAATGAACTTAATAAGTAAAAGTTTTGTAAAGTCTTAGATAGAGCCCAGAGTATTCTTTAGGGTTGTCAGGGATACTGTTGGTTGTGGCTTGGCATACTGTGGCGATTGGCAATATCTGGCGAAGCGTACATAAGAGTAACCTCCAGAATGACCTCTCAACTTTATTTGAAATCTTTTAACCACTGAAATATTACTTTGTTTCATTTCTTTTTCTCCTTTTGTTGAAGAAAGCACTGTCAATCCCATGTTGTCAGAGGCAGACTCATCCCTGAGAGTCATGTCCTACTTTCCCAGAGACTTACATGCTCCTAGAAGTCACATCCCATGTAGGAGGGAGAGTAGTGAGTTTGTTTGCAAAGTTTGGCTCAGCAAGAAAAAGACCACATCTGAACAACAAAAGAGGTTCTCTGGGGGTGGCTCTCAGGCATAATTACAGGTGGGCTTAGCTATGCCATTGCAGAAATACGTTTCATAAGGGCAAGCCTCAAGATTGAGGGCTTGGCTTATTAAATTGGGAGTCCCCAGTAATAGGAACTTCCCAGATGTGAAACTTTAATGGTTCTATATTTTTTTCTCCAGTCCCTCAAGGGATTTTACAAATACTTTTTATTTTCTGTTCAAAATACTCTGGAATATATCAGCGTATTACATTAAGCTATACAGAATGACAAGGTCTCATACCATACTCTAGGCTCCATGTATTTGGGATGTTTAAATAACCTGACCAGACAGGTTAGTTAGTTAGTGTGCCAAAGAAAATTTAACTATTGGACAAATAAACATCCCTTCCTTTGGTCTCTTGCAGAAGTTGAAGATTTAAAATACAGACGATATCATCCTTTACCCTGTATTCTGATTTACCTTAGTCCTAACCGGATCAGCTTCATTCACCCATGTCATTGAATTCTGTTCTCTTTTTCACCTTCTTTAACAGTTGCTGTATGGAGTAATGCTGACTTCCAGAGCTGCAGAACTCTAGCTCTGAACCTCAGGTGTGACAGGTACCCAAGGTTCCAGGGAACTACCAGGTTATAATACAGAGCACAGCATCTCAGAACTTCAAATTAACAGTTAGAACTCAGGAATGAATGTGACTGCTCTCAGAGCTTATGATCTGGGCCCCAGTTTTCTTATAAGCATTTTCTAAATGAAACCATACTGTATTTGTCCTTCTGTTTCTGGCTTATTTCACTCAATATAATGTCCTCTGGGTTCATTCACCTTGTCGCTTGCCTCACAACTTCATTCCTTTCTGTAGCTGCACCATACTCCATCATATGATTACACCAGTTTGCCCTTCTGCTCATCAGTTGTGGACCCTTCGGCCACGTCCATCCGATGGCAATAACGAATAATGCCACCATAAACATCAGTGTGCAAATAACTGATCATGTCCCTGCTTTCAGTTCTTCTGAGTATTAACAGGGTTGCATGATCATATGGCAACCCTACGTTTAGCCTCCGGGGATCCACCTCACTGCCTGCCAGAGGGCTGCACATTTCTCCTTCCCTACAGACATTGAATAAGTACACCTCTCTGACCATGTCTTCTCTAGAACTTGTATCTTTCTGTTTATTTATGTATCTGCAGGTTCTATTGAAATATTTTCACATACCATATATTCTATCCAAAGTATGCAGTATTTCACAATATCCTCACTTGGTTGTGCAACCATCTTAACTCTAAATTTTAGACATTTTTCATTGCTCCAAAGAGAAAAATAACAGATAGACATTCATTAAGAAAAAGAAGAAGGAAAACCCAAGGCACCCCATTTCCCTTATTCCTTTCAATTATTTACCCCTAGTGGTGGTGGGTTACTATTAAGGTTTTACTGTCAAATACAGTCCCTAGAATTCAATAGGTAATTTCCCCATATGCCACTCTATTATTAACTCTTTGCACAACTCATATGTTGTAGCAGTTCGTGCATGAATTTATTTATATGTGTAGTGTTAATTGATGATACACGACTTTAAACCACCCCTTTCAAATTTACCTTCAATAAAGCACGGTTGTTTATAATCTCACTAATGAACTGGCATCACCTCTATCCATTCCCAAACCTTTAAGTTCAACCTCATTAACAATTGTGAACATGTTAGATAACCTGTCCCCATTCTCTAACTTCTTCCTATCTCTAGGTTTCCTATAGTCTATCTACATTTTAAGACTCTAAATTTATAATTTCTAGGTGCTCATAGTAGTGAAACAATACAATACCTGTCCTTTTGTTTCTGGTTTATTTCATTCAGCATTATGTCCTCAGGATTCATCCATGTTGTCACATGCTTCAGGACCTCATTTCTTCTTACTGCTGCTTGAATGTCCGTCATATGTATACACCATGTTTTGTTTATCCACTTGTCTGTTGATGGGCACCTGGATTGTTTCCATCTTTTGGCAATTATGAATAATGCTGCTATATCAGTGTGCAAATGTCTGTTCAGGACACTGCTTGTAGTATTGCTGGGTCATAGGGCAACTCAATATTTAGTTTTCTGAGAACAGCCAAACTGTCTTCTGCAGCTACTGTACCATTATACATTCCCATCAGAAGTGAATAAGTGTTCCAATTTCTCCACAACCTCTCCAATATTTGTAGTTTCCTGTTTGTTTATCGGCAGCCATTCTTACAGGTGTGAGGTAATATCTCATTGTGAAATTGGTTTCTATTCCCCTTATAGCTAATGAAAGTGAGCATCTCTTCATGTGCTTTTAGCCATTTGTATTTCCTCTATGGAAAAATATCTATTCATATTTTTGCCCATTTTATAATTGGGTTGTTTGTGCTTATGCTGTTGAGTTGTAGGATTTCTTTATATATACTGGGTATCAAACCCTTATCAGACATATGATTTCCAAATAGTCTCTCCCATTGAGTTGGCTGCTTCTTTACCTTTTTGACAAAGTCCTTTGACGCACAGAAGTGTTGGATCTTGAGGAGTTCCCATTTATCTTTTTTTTTTCATTGCTTGTGCTTTGGTTGTAAAGCCTAAGCTACCTCCTATCACTAGGTCATGAAGATATTTCCCTGTTTTTTCTATATAAATTCTTCCAAGAGTTTTATTGTACTGGCTCTTATATTTAGGCCTTTTATCCACTTTGAGTTAATTTTTGTATAAGGTGTGAGTTAAGGGTCCTCTTTCATTCCTTTGCATATGGCTATCCAGTTCTCCCAGCCCCATTTATTGAAGAGACTATTCTGTCCCAATTCAGTAGATTTGGGGGGCTTATCAAAAATCAATTGACCATACATCTGAGGGTCTATTTCCAAACTCTAAATTCAATTCCATTGGTCAGTATTTCTATCTTTATGCCAAAACCATGTTGTTTTGACCACTGTGACTTTATAATAAGCTTTAAAGTCAGGAAGTATAATTTACCCACCCCGTTCTTTATTAGGATATTTTTGGCTATTCAAGTCCCCTTTCCATTCTAAATACATTTGATAACTTTCCAAGTCTGTAAAGTAGGTTGTTGGAATTTTTATTGGTATTGCATTGAATCTGTAGATCAATTTGGGTAGAATTGACATCTTCATGACATTTAGCCTTCCTATTCATGAACAGGAATGTCTTTCCACCTATTCAGGCCTTCTTTGATTTATTGTAGCAATGTTTTATAGTTTTCAATGTATTGATCTTCTACAGTCTTGGTCAAGTTTATTCCTAGATACTTGATTCTTTTAGTTGCTATTGTGAATGGAATTTTTTCTTAATTGCCACCTCAGTTAGGTCATTGCTAGTGTATAGAAACCTACTAATTTTTGCACATTGATCTTATATCCTGCCACTTTACTGAATTTGTTTATTAGCTCAAGTACTTTGTCATAGATTTCTTGGGATTTTCTAAATATAGGATCATGTCAACTATAAAAAATGAGAGTTTTACTTCTTCCTTTCTGACTTGAATTTTATTTCTTTTTCTTGCCTGATTGCTGTAGCCAGAACCTCTAACACAATGTTGAGAAACAGTGGTGACAGTGAGTATCCTTGTCTCAGTCCTGACCTTAGGCGGAAGCTTTCAGTCTCTCACCATTGAGTACCGTGCTGGCTATGGGTTCTTCATATATGCTCCTTAACATATGGAGGGGGTAAACTTCTATTCCTAACTTTTGAATTGTTTATATCAGAAAAGGATGCTGAATTTTGTCAAATGCCTTTTCAGCGTCAATAGATATGATCATTTGATTTTTCCGTTTCAACTTGTTAATGTGTTGTGTTATATTGATTGATTTTCCTGTGTTGAACTACCTTTGCACGCCTGTAAGCAACCCCACTTGGTCGTGATGTATACTTATTTTGATGTGGCATTCGATTCCAGTTGCAAGTATTTTGTTGAGAATTTTTACATCTATATTCATTAGGGATATTGGCTTGAAGTTTTCCTTTCTTGTAATGTCTTTACCGGTTTTGGTATTAAAGCGATTTTAGCTTCATAGGATGAGTTAGGTAGTGTTTCTTTTTCTTCAATTTTTTTGGAAAAGTTTGAACAGGAATGGTGTTAGTTCTTTGGAATGTTTGGTAAAAATTCCCCTGTGAAGCATCTGGCCCTGGGCTGTCCTTTGTAAGAGGTTTTTGATGACTGATTAAACCTCTTGTGATTGGTTTATTGAGGTCTTCTATTTCTTCTCTACTCAGTATAGGTGGTTTGTGTGTTTCTAGGATATTGTCCACTTCATCTCTGTTATCTAATTTGTTGGCATGCAGTTGTTCACAGTATCCTCTTATGATTTTATTGAAATTCATTGGGGTCCATAGTAATGACCCTCCTCTCATTTCTGATTTTATTTGTATCTTCTCTCTTTTTGACTTTGTCAGTCTAGCTAAGGGTTTGTCAATCTTGTTGATATTCTGAAAGAATTAACTTTGGGTTTTTTTTAATTCTCTCTATTGTTTTTTTCCCCTCCAATTCATTTATTTCTACTTTAATCTTTGTTATTTCTTTTATTCTACTCGCTTTAGGGTTAGTTTGCTATTCTTTCTCTGGCTTCCTCAGTGTTCAGTTAGTTCTTTGGTTTTAGCTCTTTCTTCCTTTTTAATGTAGACATTTAGAGCTATAAATTTCCCTCTCAGCTCCACCTTCATTGCATCCAGTAGGCTTTGATATGCTGTATTCTCATCTTCATTCGTCTCCAGATATTTACTGATTTCTCATGCAATTTCTTCTTTGATGCACTGATTGTTTTAGGAAATTGCACCCATTGTATTGTGTTGTGTAGCCTTCTTGTTTATGTGACATTTCTGATTCTTTAGTGGTTATTGATTTCTACCTTCATTCCATTATGGTCAGAGAAAGTGCTTTGAATAATTTCAATTTTTTTTAATTTATTAAGACCTGTTTTATGCTTCAGCATATGATCTATCCTGGGAACATTCTGTGAGCACTTGAGAAGAATGTATTTCCTGGTGTTTTTGGGGTGAAACGATCAATATATGTCTGTTAGGTCAAATTCATCTATCACCTTCTTTATATTCTCATTTCCTTATTGATCCTTTGGTTTTCTATCTATAGAAGAGTATGGTGTATTGAAATCTCCCCATTATTATTGCAGAAACGTCTATTGATCCCTTCAGTTTTGCCAATGTTTGCCTCATGTACTTTGAAGGATCTTGATTGGCTGCATAAACATTTATGATTGTTATTTCTTCTTGGTGAATTGTCCCTATTATTAATATATAATGTCCTTCATTGTCTCTTATGACATCTTTGCATTTAAAGTCTATTTTGTCTGATATTAGAATAGCTGTACTTGCTTTCTTTTCATTACAATTTACATGGAATATCTTTTTCCATCCTTTGGCTTTCAATCTATTTGTGTCCTTGGGTTTAAGATGTCTCTTGTAAACTGCCTATAGATGGATCGTGTTTTTTGATCCATTCTGCCAATCTGTATCTTTTAATTGGGGAGTTTAATCTACTAACATTCAAAGTTATTACTATAAAGGCCTTTTTTTTTTATTCAGCCACATTATCCTTTGGTTTTTATTTGTCAGATCCATTTTTTTCCTCTCACTTTTTACCCCTAAAATAACCCTTACTAATACTCTTTATTCTGTATCCTCCTCCAGACCTCTCTCCCTCTTGTCTTTTGTTTTTTTTCAGCTGAAAGAAATCCCTTTAGTATCTCTTGCAGGAGAGTTCTCTTGTTAACAAATTCTCTCAGCATTTGTTTTTCTGTGAAAGTTTAAAATTCTCCCTCAGTTTTGAAGGGCAATGGTGCTGTATAAAGAATTCTTGGCTGGCAAGTTTTCTCTTTCAGAATCTTAAATATTCATACTATTGCCTTCTTGCCTCCATGTTGCCCATTGAATAGTCAGAATAGTGCCTTCCCTTGTATGTGGAAGGGAATCTGGCTACTGTCGGGATTCTCTCCTTCTCTTCAGCATTTGACAGTCTGATTGGTTATGTGTCTTGGAGTGGGTCTATTAGGATTTATTCTATTTGGAGTTCATTGAGCTTCTTTGATTTGCATATTTATGTCTTTTAATAAGGGTTGGGAAGTTTTCCTCAATTATCTCCTCAAATACTCTTCCCAGCCCTTTACTCTTTTCTTCTCCTTCTAGGACACCAATAATTCTTATATTTGTGTGCTTCATGTTGCCAATCTCTTCCATTAAATCCACCTCAAATTTTTCCAACTTTTTCACCATTTGTTCTTTTGTGTGTTTGAGTTCAGTTTCCCTGTCCTCTAGTTCACTTATTCTTTTTTCTGCCTCCTCACATCGCTGTTGTGTGTCTTTAGTATATTTTTAATTTAACCTAAAGTATCTTTCATTTCTATCAGATCTGCTATTTTTCTATGTATTTATTTCACATTCTTCTTTATGCTCTTCTGGTGTCTTGATATCCTTCATGTCTTTAGCCAACCTATTGAAGTTATTTAGGAGATTTGTATGTATATCTTTGATTAGTTCTTTCAAATCCTGAGTCTCCTTTGGCTTTTTAATTCTGGTCATTTGGCTAGGCTATATCTTCTTGCATCTTCATGTGCTTTGTGATTTTCTGTTGACTTCTAGGCATTTGTTCTAGTGATAAGATTATTTTGAAAATTGGAGTCCCTCGCTTGCCTAAGTTTTTATAGTTGCTTGGGTCTGTGTTGAAGGTTTCCTGTGGCACTTGGTTTATCAGTTAGTCCAAGGCCATGGCTCTCTGTGGGAGAAGCAAGTCTATTTGGCAGTTTATCGAAGATTGGATAGAAAAGCAGTTTGCCAGAGTGCATTTCCCTGTGTCTGCAGCAGTTGGTGCTCTTTGTCCACCTTTTCCTCTCAAGCCTAACTCTCCCCAGCTGTGGCAATCTGTTGGCCAGGGTCCAGACCAGGTGAAAATCTGGTCAATGCAGCAGGTCTCCATGCATGCTGGAGGCTGCCAGCCCCAGGGGTGGGGGTGGGCACTGTGCACCTTGGAGGAGACTCTGCTTGAGGGCACAATGGGTCTGGTGATTCCCAGGTTCCCAAATGGACCCACCTTGGGCTGTGCAACAGAGAGGTTCTCCTTTCCCACCCACAGCCAGCCCTGGGTGCCCTGCTTTTCATTGACCCCTGGATCCAGGCCAGTGTGTGTCTGTGGACCACTGGGGTGAGGGAGTTGCTCCTGGTGCCGCAGTGCAGCCCTCTCCTGTGTCCCCGCCTCATCACCCGTGCATGCCGTGAGTGCCCTGGGCTTCTGTGGAGAAAGGACAAAGGCAGCAGGATGCAAACTGTCTCTCGCCACGACCAGTTGTCAGCTCGGCTCAGCTCTGTGTCCCCTCTCCTCCCCAGGGGCAGTCCCCCCAGCCCCCAGTCTGCCCCAGAACCAGGCACACACAGCGGCCTGCCTCAGGGGAGGGGGTTGGCATTTGGTCCTGCAGCAAGGGGCTGTGTGTGGGTACAACAAGCCTGCTGGCTCCTGGGTTCCCAGACGGGGGCCCCGGCTTCAGACTGAGAGATGGGCCCGCTGGCTACGGAGTACACGTGCAGGAATGCGCCGCTCTGGCCCACGCAGGGCAGCCTGCCCCAGGGGCGGGCCCAATTGAACAAACTCACCCCGTCCTCCCAGTCGTGTTTTCTCTGCTTTTTCATCCAGGTGCTCCCTATGTGATGTGGAAGTCCCTCTCTGGCCATGGTATTCTGGAACCACTCTGTCTGGGTCATTTTCTGCCTTCTGTCTACTTATTCCGTGGTGAAGAAGTGAGCTCTGCCTCTCCTGTTCTGGCATCGTCCCAGAAGTCTGCTCTATACCAGTTTAATCTCTTTATTTTGAAGTTGCCTATATAATTTGCTTCAGCAATGTCTCCCATAAGTGCAAAATAGTTAGATTTATTTTATTTGTTTGTCTAGTTGTAAATCAGAAGGAGCGTTCCAGAAGGACCTAAGGGTGGCAGTGGAGCTGGACACGGGAACTGGGTCCTGTGGCTGCTTGACCCTTATCAGCCCTGGGGCCACATTGGAGGAACAGAGAACTGAGAACAGTGATAGAGACGAGGGGCCTCCCACCGCCCCTCAAACCAGCACTGGACACAGCCTCTCTGACCTGAAGCTCTCTTTTTTCAATAGAGAACTTTAGCCTATCCACATTTATTGGGAATGCCAATATACTAGACCATATACCCCACATCTTATTTTTTATGTTAATGCATTTTTATTGATATATGTTATATTCACATAACATGTAATTATCCAAGTGTACAGTTAATGGTTCACAGTATTATCCTATAGCTGTGCATTCATCATCACAATCGACCGTGTGTGTATGTGTGTGTGTGTATGTGTAAGGTAACATATATACAAAAAAAAGCAATGACTTTCAAAGCACTCTGCAACAGTTAGCTGTAGAACAGATTTCAGAGTGTGACATGGGTTACATTTCCACAATTTTAGGTTTTTGCTACTGCCTGCTCCAAGACACTGGACCTTAAAAGAAGTATCAGTATAATGATTCAGCAATCCATACTCATTTGTTAAACCCAACTTTCTTTGTATAACTCCACCATCAACTTTTACCTTTCTCCCACTCTTTAGTGGTATTTAGCCTATGCTCATTCTAGCTTTTTCATGTTGAAAGGGGCTGTCGGTCATATGGGAGAGGGGGATGGAATTAGTTGATGTGCTGGAGAGGCTGGCCCCTCTGCATTTCAGGACTTAGCTGGTCCAGGGACCCATCTGGTGGTTGTAGGATTCTGGAAAGTTACTCTACTGCATAGAACCTTTGTAGAATCTCATATAATCCCCTAGGTGTTCTTTAAGGTTGGCAGGAATGGTTTTGGTTGGGGGTTGGCAAACTATGATAGGTAGCAATGTCTAACTGAAACTTACATAAGAGGGACTTCCAAAGTAGCCTCTCAACGCTTGGAAATCTCTCAGCCACTGATACTATTTTTTTAGACTTTTTGTTAGACTTGTTTGTTAGACTTTTCCCCCTTTTGGTCAGGATGGCATTGTTGATCCCACAGTGCCAGTGCCAGGCTTATCCCTGGGAGTCATATCCCACATTGCCAAGGAGACTTTCACTTCTGGACATCATGTCCCATGCACAGGGGAGCGTAATGATTTCACTTGCAGAATTGGGCTTGGAGAGAAAGAGAGAAGCCACATCTGAGTTACTAGAAGTAACTCTTAGGCATACTTATAGGTAGGCTAAGCTTCTCTGCTACATACATAAGCTTCACAAGAGCAAGCCTCAAGATCAAGAGCTTGGCCTATTAACTTGGGAGTCCCTAGTGTTTGACACAGTACCAGGGGTTTCCCTGGTGGTAGTTTAATATTTCCATATTTTTTCTCCCATCCCTCAAGGGACTTTGTCAATACTTTTTTATTATCCACTTAACATACTCTGGATGTATTTGGGCATTACACCAAATTATACAGGATCACAAGCCCTCATTCCCATTCTGGACTCCCTGTGCCTAGAGGGTTTAAATGATCTGACTGGACAGGTTGAGCTAGATGGTGTGCCACAAGTTCTGAACAAAATAAACCTTTCTTCCTTTGCTCTCGTAGAGCACAGTAGGTGAAGTTCTAAAATACAACGTCTTCCTTACCCCTGCATGTTGAGTTACCTTAATCTGAACTGATTGGCTCAGTTTTATCTCTAAATACCAGGTTATATATACAGCACAACCTCTCAAAATCTAGAAATAACAATTACCACTCTGGACTAAATGTGACTGCTGTAAGAGCTTACAATATAGGCCCCAATTTTCTTAGAAGTATTTTCTAAATGAGACCGTACACTATTTGCTCTTTGTTTCTGGCTCATTTTGCCTTACAAAATGTCCCACAGATTCATTCACAGTCTTGCATTCCTGACAGTTTCATTCCTTTCTGTAGCAGGACAATATTTAATCATATTTATACACCACTGTTTGCTGTTCTACTTCTCAGTTAGTGTATCCTTCAGCCACCTCCATCCGTTGGGCATCATGGCTAATGTCCAAAATCCACAATCCCTCAACACTCTCAATTTTAGATAATGGCATTGTTCCCAAGAGAAAAATAGCCAATAGACATAGCCTCATCAAATAGAAAATCCAAACTTCCCCCTAACTCTTATCTCTCCCCCCACTATTTGCCCCTGGTTTTACTGTGATACTGTTGATGTTTTCCTCTTAAATGAAGACCATAGCATGCAATAGCAGTTTCCCCACTCCCTGTACAAGATTCATACCTTTGAAGTAGTTTATGCAAGAACTTATTTATATTTCTAGTGTTAATCAGTGGGACACATGGGTCTATAAAACCCCATTCACTCATGTTCACCTTTAGTATGGCAATATTACTTATAGACCCACTAGAGAACTGCCTTCTCTTCTATCTCTTCCCTTACATCTAAGTTAAACTTCTTTAGCTAACTGTTCATCCATCTCTAGTTTCTGTGTATCTCTAAGTCCCCTACATTTTGTGTTATAAACCTCTGGCTTTACCTTTACCATGGCCATAAAAGTGGAATCATACAGTGTCTAATGCTTTTGTGTCTGGCTTATCTCACTCAGCACTATGTCCTTGTCCATCTTGTCATGGGCTTCAAGACGTCATTTCATCTTAACTGCTGCATAATATTCCATCATATATATATGCCACATTTTGTTAATCCATTCATCTGTTGATGGGCACTTGGATTGTTTTCATCTTTCAGTGATTTTGAATAATGCTGCTATGAACATCGGTGTGCAAATGTCTGTTTGTGTCACTGCTTTCAGCTCTTCTGGGTATATACCAAGTAGTGCTATTGCTGGGTCATAGGGCCACTCGATATTTAGTTTTCTGAGGAACCGCCAGACTGTCTTCCGTAGTGGCTGCACCATTATACATTCCCACCAGCAATGCGTAAGTGTCCCAATTTCTCCACATCCTCTCCAGCATTTGTAGTTTCCTGTTTGTTTAATGGCAGCCATTCTTATAGATCTCACATCTTAATTTAAACTTTCATGTCACTTTTCCTTTCCTGCCCTTTGTGGAGTTGATATTTTTTTCTCTCTTCATTGTTTTCCTTTAATAGAATGAACCTTATCTATCTTATTTCTCTTAAGTTACACATACTGGTGCTATTATTTTTATCCTTCCAAAGTTTTTCCTAAGAAATCGAATTCACTGTCACAGTATCTCAGCAATTGTGGTGGGTTTGGTGTTATTAGATGGACATAAGGCCAGGGAATCCATGAATGCTGTTTTCTGCTCGATGAACAGTTTCCTTCCTGCAGCTTTCCTGAAAAGCACCAGGAAATAAGCAGAAGGGGAATTTACTTTATGGTCATCAACAGCTTGTGTGCTTGGTTCCCCAATGCAATAATCTGGAAATGCTTGGTTGGCATCTCCCACCCTTTCCCTGATGCAAATCCTGGGATGTTAACACCCATCCTTATGGAGGTAGGGAGGTGGCAATGAAGAGGGGAGATTTACAGATAAGTCTGCAAGCAGATCTGAACTCAATTTATCCTCTAGCCATGTGCTGAAAGGAAGAGACAGACAGATCTGGTGTGTTCATGAAATTCTGATGCACGCTGGACATGCCCACTGGTGACCCACACTGGACACGCCCACTGGTGACCTACCACTGACCCCTGGTCACCCACACTGGACATGCCCACTGGTGACCTACCCACTGACCCCTGGCTCTGCTTTATTTCTGTTCATACCGAGGGAAACATTTTCCGTCATTGTCCACAACCCTGAGCCGCTAGGTTTTGTGGGAGTGGGGCAATGATGGGAAAGACAAATCCTGACACGAGGGAAGTAGCAGAATTGCTTCCTGCCATGTATAACTAAAAAGAAAAATAATTTTTTCCATAGAATAAATTCCTAAAAGTAGAATTTCTTGGGCACAGACTGAAGATTTGAACTGTTTTGAGATACATTGACAAATTACCCTTCAGAAGGTTTGTGTGAATTTACACTTCCATTAACAGTAAATGAAAATGACGTTTTCCTGTCCCTGAGTTTACTTTTCTTTTAAGTAAAGAAAATCACTTTTAAGACTAAGAAGTGTATTTTGCATTAAAGTATATTTCTCAATACAAGTGAAATAATTTGGAATTCTTCGGTGAATGACCTGAGCGCATTCTTCACCCACTTTCCACTGGCCCCTTCATCTTCCACATACTGATTGAAAAGTGTTCCATCTGTTTAAATTATTAGCCCTTCGTCTACCATGATTCCAGTGTATCACTTGCCTTTTAGCTTTGTTGATGGTGTATCAAGAGGTACAGAAAGACCTTTCTAAGAGAGAAGCTAAGGCTGAAAAGACAGAGGGGCCTGTGGCCTTTGGGCCTGTGTGACAACAGCAGCCTCCCTGTGGCTGCAGCACCTTAGAGCAGAGCTAGAAATGACAGGGACATATGCAAAAGGAAGTGTGACTATCCTTAATCTAAAAGTACCTCTTC